>MU123699.1:487987-561717 GCA_014904935.1 Melanogaster broomeanus | reverse complement strand
TCCTCCTTTGCGGGCTGTGCGACATGCTTTATCCGCGGCCGCAATTATTACATGTCTCGTATGTTTGCTTTTATGTTTATCTCTATGCACTCGTATCTTTCCGATCCCGCTTACTACTTACTTTGTGTCGTGCGTCTTGCATTGTGCCACTCAGTTCACCTTGTGTATAATATACAGTCCTGTAGACGTTCCGTCACCTCAGTTGTTTGCATTCCGTGCGCGCGACTGAGGTGAGATGCATTTTGTTACCCTTGTTATCTATTTGCTCACCTATTCGTAGTACAGCTATTTCGTATAGGTGAATATGACTAGTTGTTTGCATTCCGTGGCGCGCGACTGAGTACAGCTATTTCGTATAGCGCGCCACTGTGATTATTCTTTCAGGGTGTTCATGAGGCAGTCCGAGCTCTCCCAGAGGAGAAGGAGGCAACCTGTTTGGCAGGATACCAGGCGGAGTAAGGTTGGTAGTAGGCCAAATTCGTGGCTAGCTCGAAACCGTAGGAGTCGTTCCACATACAGCTTAAGCGCCTCGAGGTGTTTAACGAAGATGGCGATCCAGATGACAAGTGCCATGAAGCGCTAGCCAGATCTTACAAGACCCGGCTCCGCCAAAGTTATTGCAGCGATTCAACGTGCCGGTCACCATTGGGCGCTGTAACGACCTGCTTGATTTGCCCAGAGGAGGTGCATGGGCATCCGGCGGTACGCGGCTGAAACGTCAGACTTGAACATGACAAGGCAATCATGGGGTTGCAACTCCCTGAACTTCAGCAGAGAAGCCCCAACGAAGCGCATCCCGGCCCATTTTTGTGCCAGAGATGAGATCGTGGTCAATCATGGAGTTAGAGAGTATTCCCCTGCACTGTGGTCCACGACAAGGCGAATTTGGTGGAGCGAGGCTGGGGACGGCGTGTACCGGCCACACTGTACATGCCTGGCAGGAGGTCCTTGCCGAAGGACGTTGAGAAAACGACCTTGTGCGACCTCCTCGAGAGAATCGAGCAGTGACGAATCAAGATGGCCCGGCTCATGGACATGCGGTTTGGTACGTTTCCCCCAAGGCCAAAACCCGTGACTCAGCGCGAAGCACACGGAATCCACAAAAGGGCGGTTGGATGTGCTGGAGCAACCGTCGAAACGTGCAAAATTGATCAGGCAGACGATAGCGAACAGGGTGCTTATGCAGAGAGATCGTAGCGCACGCCGCAGAATCGTCACATACGTCCTTCGGGGCCGAGGGTAGAGGCAGGATCAAGAAAGTGAACGGACGGAAGGGCTCAAGGAGTCGTTAATCGTCAAGCCCGTTACCCCAAAGGAGTCCCCTGCGATGTTTGGGGTCAGTGAATGCACGTGCAGCGGACTCAGGAGGTGGAAGGAAGGGTACAGTCCTTGGCGCGGTGGTTGCGCCCACACCCCCGCTCTGGCGCAGATGTGGTCGTATTTGCAAGACGCTGCAGAGCGCTTGCAGGTCCCAGAGTTCCAATTCCGACATGCTTCGCCGGTCCGTTTCGAGTCGCGGGAATGGGGCTTCGCGGACCCGGCAACGGAGGAGAGGCTGCTGCATTGAACAAGATGCCGGAAGGCAAGAAGTGGGCAGCATGGGAGGTCAGCAAAAGGCAGCAAAGTTGGTGAATTCATATTGTCTTGCAAGACAATCCGCTTTCGTATTGCCTTGTCAAACTGGATGACGCGGAAGTGGAACTCTGGATGGTGCTGCGAGAACATCTGGGATATGTACTCGCCATAACGCCTGAACTCGGAGGTCCTGTATGGAAACACCGAACCTGTAAGCGTCCTCGGCTCGTCCCCAGGCTGTGATCCAATCAGTCCAGTTCATACCGCTCGAGAAAGTTCGGCGTGTGAACAAGCGATTTCAATTTCTCCGAGCTTCTCGACATGCTTGCTTGCTGGCTGGGATGTGTATAAGTGAGTGAAGACGGAATCGAGGTTAACGAATCGTCCGAGGATGATGTTTTGAGCTCGGTGAGCGGGAACTCAGGTCTAACCTCTGAGTTCGCGTAAGCTCAGAGTACCTTCTTCGCGTTCTTGGACCAGTTGGAGAGTAATTTGTTGGTTCTCCTGAGGACTGCGAGAACGTGCCCGTTTTCCTGATTTTCGCGGCGCGTCGCAGATACGTAAGGTTAGGGGCACTTTTACCTCTTTTTACGATGAGATGTTCGGGTAGAATTTGATTCGGATGAAGAGTCGCTGCTCCCTGAATCGGACTCGCTGTCTCCTGAGTCAGACGATCCTCCGGATGATCCGTCATCCGGAACAGTAGGGGTGGCATCCTTGTCTCGTATGGTGCTGACATCTCCTTGGTCACCTTTCGGCTACCTCAACTTGACCTTCATCAGGTTGAGATCCCGATCGAGTTGGTTCGATCCTGACATCTCTCTCTGCTCGGTACTTCGGACAGCCAGACGATTTAGCGCAGCATCGACGCTGCTGCCGTCCAACATCCCCACGCCCATTGACGCTACCAGATCTCATCCGCACCCGTATTGTGGTAAGTCTTGCGGGCTACATCGAGTCGAATACGCAGGTTCTCTGCTTACACTGATGGTATGCAGCTTCTGGTCAACCTCCACGCACATCCTCAGAAGGCACTGTGTAAACGTGCGGGAACCCTTCGGAACTTCGGCGATACCCTGGTAGTCCACCGAGACCATAGCTAGCAGCGCCCTTCTTCCGACGTTCCGTGTCGTGCCTATCTTCACCGAGTCAAGACTGGCCAACCGTCGTCAGACTTATTTCACCATAGCCCCACCATCCACCAAACCTTTGCTCGGCAGTTCCGTTGACGGACCACTGTACTTAGAATCGTATTAGACTTTCTAGAGAGAAAGAGAGCGACAGAAAGAGAGAAGGCAAGTTGCATGGTCACTGGCGATCTACATCATCTCAGACGTTCTGTGTAGAGTTTGCATCAAGCGCGTCGCTGCGTGTTACTCCCAGGCCTGTCATCCGCTTGTGACTCTTTTCCTCCAAGGTTTCCTATACAGAAACACAATGTTATCGTCCGCCTCACGGGTACGCCGGCCAGAACACGTGCGCCCACTTACGAACGTTCGTTGGTCATACCGACACCGTCAGATGTGTCGCCTTCTTCCCCGACAACCGTCGGCTTGTCAGCTCTTCATGGGATAACTCGGTCCGAATTTGGGACGTCCAAACTGGCCTGCCAACCAGGGATGCGTTGACTGGTCATACAGATGTAGTCCGCTCGGTGGCTGTCTCACCTGATGGCGAAAAGATAGCCAGTGTGTCGGAAGATCGTACAATGCGAGTTTGGAGTGTGGCAAGTGGCGAACTCTTGTATGACCCCGTTGAAGGACATACCTCCGGACTCTGGTGTGTCACGTTCTCGCCCAACGGGCGACGAATAGCCACAACCGGAGATAATACAATACGCATATGGGATGCAGATACAGGAGAATTAGTCGCTGGCCCGTTCAGATCACACAATGGCAATCTGTATGCGCTCACATATGCCCCTGACGGGCTCGAAATTGCGAGCGTTGCAAACGACAAAACAGCCCGCATCTGTGATTCAGATATTGGCCAGATGCTTGTAGGGCCTATGGAAGGACACGAAAACGATGTGAGATGCGTCGTATACGTACCAGACGGTCGGCGCCTGGTAACTGCGTGCGACGATGGAACAATACGGATCTGGGACGTCATCACCGGCGAACAGATTGGAGAGCCTATGAAATCACATGCGAACATCATCACGTCCATCGCGATATCTCCGGACGGCGTCTTTCTCGCCACTGCTGGTCCTAACACCGTCCTGCAAGTCTGGAACCTCAACACCCGTCAGGTGACCGGTCCACCTCTTCGCCATGCCAATGATGTCTCCTGCGTTGCATTTTCTTTCGACGGCCGCTATCTCGTGGCTGGTTGCTGTGACTTCAGGATATGGCTTTGGGACGCTCATGTGCTTTGGCGTCCTGCACCGGATGCACCACCCCCGTTACCCAAACTCGAACCCATTCAGCTGGTAAGTCGATCCGAGGATGCGACGTCATCGTTTCTTACAACCTGCAGCCTGCGACGGAGCCAAAACGAAGCACAGACACGCCAGTGGTATCACCGGCTATGGTACCGCTGCCTCCTTCTCCGACAAGTCCGCAGAGCTCCATCGTGCAAGTCAGTGACGCGTTGTCTCAGGTGCCAGTTTTCCCGCTGACCTTTGAGACCGCAGATCCTGAGTGTTTCTCGGCCACCATCGCCACAATTAGAGAAGTCCAGGAAGGCAGTATTCAGATACTGCCCGCGCCCGTGTCACACCCGAAGGGCAGGAAGAGCCCTCTGTCGTTGCCAAGGGTTTCTGGAGGCGGAAGAAGCACGGGAGCAGCTCTAGTGGGGAGGGATCGGGCGCGTCCAAACTGCATGTCAGGACAACCCTGAATTCAAATGGTATTTTTCGACGGCTCGTCAAGGTAAGCCCACCTCGACTCGAGCTCGGGATCTAGTTTTGACTGTTACCTTTGCGCAGAGCCCATTTATGGTTCGAAGGAACATGCGAGAGGGAACAGAGGCACTTGGTGGTGAGGCTGATATGAATGCGTCCGCTGCTGCGAGGCCAGCTGGGGAGGTTCAGTCTGCGAATGGACGCGATCCGAACCCCGACACAGGTCTTGATCTTGATCCGGACGATGGGGACGACGTACTCTTTCTCTGCTGTTACTTTGCCAGAACAAAGCGGCGGGAGTGATAGATGGCGTGCACTTGGTAATTCCGCATTTGTTCACAATACCTCACCCGTAGCCAAGATGACCTGTATTACCTTTGCATTGCCCGTATAGTTACACGAGTAGGAGGCATTAGTATTCCATGCATGTTTATAGAGCACTAAAGAAATCGAAATCACCATTTCCACCCTCATCTTCACCACGTAGAGTGGAGAGCGCGCCTTTTCTCTTACTAACTACTATTATCTCCAAAGTTGATCTCTCGTTCTGCTGATGCCTGTGGTGCCTTTTTGTTTCATAGTTATTGATGTATCGCTGACGCGATGGGGCTGCAGTACTAGTTCGGGCAGTTCCGAAGTCTGTGCTCATGGGATAGTGTTACCTATGGATGTTCCATTCAAACTAAAGCCCTAAGATTCGATACTGATGAGGTACAAAGCCGTCCTTACACGACACGGAGATTAAAGTTAGGTAGAAATATCAGTATGGGACTCGTCTGAGGAATGATAAGGGAGAGGAAAGGATATTCACAGCAGCTAGAGAACAAAGAAAAGAGTCCTTAAATTTTCTCTCCTGGATCTAGAGGTCCAAGTGGACCGTACGCCTCTCCTGGTCTTCGGAAGTTATTCGTGAGCGACATAGTTGAAGACGCTGATGGCGTTTGGGGACCCTCAGAAGATCCCGGGGACATGGCACCATAACCCATCAGGTATTGTTGCGATGGGTTGTCAGAGAGCTGGTAGCGGGCCCCATACGTCGAGGAGACTGGTGTTCGTGAGGGCGAGTGATTCGGCGACTCGTCAAAGCCAGACTCCAACATCGCTTCTAGCTCTGCACCCCCAACCGTCTTCCCCTCGCCGCCCGAGACATCTCGGACATCATAAAGACCAACAGGAGGAGGAGGGTATTGTGTACTCGTCTCGTTGTACCCTCCGACCTGTTGACCCCATTGATCGTCCTCCGAGGAAGCGAGCGAGTACGTGTCGGAACTTTCGTACTGGCTCCCACCCCGGACGCTGAGTAGGTCGTTCTCAGTCGCGATGAATCCGCCTGGATGCAATCGCTCTAGATCTCTTCTCCTCCGCTCTTCGCGTTTGATTCTACGAAGTCTTGATCGCTCCCAGTCTTCCCAGCGTCGAAGCGGAACGGAGGATCCATCGAAGACTCCACCGCCCGAACCATGAGCCTCGCCTTTCCCTTCACCTTCTACTTTCCTGTTGTGATTAGTCAGTCATCGTCACCAACACAAACAAGCTAATAATCAAAGAAAAACCGACCTCGTCTCTCCCCACGAAAAGTCATCAAAATGCCAGAACGCGTATATAGGTAGCACGAAATTCCAAATAGGGAGAGCGAAAAGGTATATCATCATCCAGAACACATATACGACCTTCCGTGTCGTGATCAGAATCAAAACACCGGGGAGGCCAAGTACAGAAACCAGTAGCATTAATGGGATCGCTTCTTGGAAATTATTTGGTGGCTGTAAGATCATGCTAACAATAAGCATGAAAGTCAGCGCGATCGCGATCGGAAGAACAACGGTGCCGAGGAGATCCATGAATACAACAAATTGCATGCTGAAACAGAATGTACCGCAGAGGTTGCGTACAAGGACAAGCTCCATGAGGTTGTGGACGGTGGAGTTGATCCAGCGGCGCCGTTGAGAGAGAAGCACAGAGAAGGTATCGGGGACAACAGTGCGGCAGCGCGCTTGTGGGAGAAACATCATTTTGCGGTTCGGGAATGTACGGAGGAGGATGGTGGTTAGGAAACGATCTTCGCCCAACAGGAGAAGATTTTTTTGGTGCAAAGTCGTGACCTCGCTCTGGCTGTACTCGCGGACGATCTCGGGCTTGATGATGAGAGGGACCCAGTCGTCACCAGCAGTCCGGCGGGCTTTCAGTCGGAACATGGAGAAACAGCCCGGAAGACACGAAACACCACCAAAAACGGACTCGAACGCCTTGGCCATATGGTGGGAGATGAAGTACTCAAACACCTGGATGGCAGTTACCCATGACTGTCGCTTGTTGGCTATCCGTGTCTCGCCGCAAACGCCCATGATCATCTGGTCGTGGTGCATGCAGTTCACGAGATATTTAAGCGAATCGGGGAACACCTTGGTATCAGCATCAACCTATGTGAGACATCAGAATTCTACGTTGTGGCATGAAATCCTTAATAACCATACCATCAAACAGACTTCAAAGAAATCGGGTGTTACACCCATGAGCACGTGGATCTTACGGAAGAGATCGAAATCGAGCGGAGTCATGCGGTCGTTGTAGGTTACTCGGGAAAAAAAGTTCATCAGGATGAGTTGACTGTCGCGCTTGCCCCGGTTACCGGGTTTCTTCTCAGTTGCAGCCTCAGCTTCCGTTCCACACTTGACAACGATCAACATGGGAGTACGGCAACCAGCAACGGCTGTGCAGACAGACCAAAACGTATGAGAAGACATTGCTACGGAGACACGAAACAACGTACTGTAATGACCGGCGTATACCATGGCACGGTTCTCTCCCTTTGCCCCTGCGCCGATAGCAAGGTAGGTCATAGGCATAGGATTTCCGAAGCGCGCATCGGCTTCCAACAAACTGACACAAATATCCGGAGTGCTTCTTTTCTCCCCCGCTCCGGTGATCATACCATCGGCGACGACAAAAAGAAGCTTTCGCTGATCGGAATACGTCGTCCGAGAGATAGAATCGAGTGTCGAGCGCAGGGATTCTTCGCCTTCGGAATAGCACGTCACCAAACATACCGCAAAGAGTTCTGCGCCAATCTGAGTCAAACTCATAACTTGACTGGGTTCCTGGGAGGTAGTTGATGAGGAGGGTGGGATACGGGAAATTCGGGTGTTCATTGGAGCCTTGGGCATCTTCCTGGAGCCCCCGGGGCCAGCCCAAGGAGCCATCCCTGTTTTATTGTCAACGGAGATATTAGCACCCTCCGGCATGACTGCGGGACTGATAGCCGAACGGCTCAAATGCATGTTGTCTGGAGGACCCGCCAACCTAGCGGAGAGGAACCAGTTAAAGACACATGCCATCGCAAACCGCATGAGCACAAGACCGAGGATGACGACAAGACTGGCATATAGGATTAGTGAGGATACGAAGCAGCCGGGAGTGACTTTGTCTATGTTGCCTGCGTAGTAGCGTTGTGAGAGGCAAGGAACGGCGGATAATATGTCTTCACGATTGTAAAACAAGCGAGTGCCGTCTTTGCCGCTGGTAGTGGTCTGGTTGAGTAAAATAGTACGAATTGCGAGATCGACATTGTCCGAAGGAATTGGGTTGGGGTGTAGTTTCATGTATGGGTTCATGTTGAGAACAGCTCCATCGATGACAAAGTAGTTGGGTAGGGCAGCAACCTGAGTCCAATCGTATCCAAGAAGAAGAGAGGTTTCTTGTATATCGAGCGTGGTGAAGGTCGAAGAGGTGTTGAGGGCGCCTAGAGGACAAGGTGTGGTAGAGCTACAGGGATTATCGGTTGCAACATGGAAGTTCAAACCGCTGCAGGCAGGGTATTGGGAGGCGCTGCGAGTGAAATAAGGAGTGATGTCTTGACCGGGTAGTTGTTGGGTGAGCTGGTCAAGGTCGATGCCGGTTGGACTCTTTGCTGTGGTGACATTAAACACGACACCTTGTACACTGAGCGTGGCAGCAACGCTGCCGAGAATAGAGAAGCGAGCGGAACTCGTGCTTGAGGTAGTTGGGCAGAGGACCTTCTGTGTGCCTACCGTGATGAATGCGACGCATAGACATAGAATGAGGATGATGAAGCAAAGAGCGATTTTCTCTCTCCAGGCCTGCATCATGCTCTTATCTTTGAGACCACCAATAGAACTGAGCAAAAACGACGGTGCCCAGAAGGTGACAATCTGAGAAAAGATGCGCCATGGGTCGAAACCGCTGCCAAGGATGCTAGAAGGTATTGAGCCTGATGCGGACGGCGTGAGAGTGGACGGAGGATTAATGAGTGGTACTGGTGCGACACTGCGCTCCGGGCGAGTGAGCGTTTTAGCACGACGGATGGTTGTGCCTGAGGATAGCGGTGGTCGCGTCGTAGGTGTTGGAACATCGGTACATGGAAAGATAAAGCTGGTGGGGGATCTGCGAAATGAGCTGACCGTGACATGGTTCGTTCAGGTCGGATTGGGTCGACGCAGGAAGCTCTGAGTGATAGAACAATGAACGGTTAGAAAAGACAGTAAAAATGAAAGGAAGGACGGAGATAACGGGCAACAGCCAGCTGAGATGTCCAATGGGGGGGAAGAGACCAGCAATGGCGGCGGTGGGAGCCTCTATGTGTGGTCACTGTGGTGGCACAATGTTCTTTCCCCTTGGCGCCTATGTGCGAGGGAAAATATACCTCGAATTGGGTGAACAACGGTAACAATTTTGTTTGCTACATTTTGATCAACCTTTGATTTGATGCAAGTAGTTTAGACGGTTCAACATTTAGTCGGTCCATAATGAGTTAGCACGTACCTATGCTCGCCTCAACAAACCTCGGTTGGTCGCGTTTTGATCCATCACTCCATCATCTTACACAGTCCCGTAGCGTAGCTCTTAAAGTCGCCAATACCCGCCCAAAGCAACTTTCCTGCCAATATTTCCACCAGGAAGTGCTTCACCAATGTCCTTACCCGTCGTAGGGCATGAGATAGCCCCCATCCCCTGCATCGGCAAAGGAAAAGACAAGGCGTTGCACGCGCGCGTCCCGACAGCGAGACGTGTCCCTCCACCGTCACACAATGTCGTATATGATCCGTGGGCCAATCAGGTGCGACCCTTCCTCAAGCCTTTCTTTCCTGTGGCCCTGACCCCCGACAGCTCGCCCCGTTAGCGTCCCAACACCATATGAGCGAATATAGTCGCATTAAGTATGGTCACGAAGGTATGCTCTCATTCCCTCCTTTCATGCAGATTCCACATGCCTATCCCTTCAAAGGCTCTCCGGTCACGTATATGCCGCTGTCCTTACACGTGCCAGATGTAGTCCGCGAACTTCGTGAGTGCCAGGAAAAATACGCGGATCAGGTTCTGTGGTGGCCTTGCACGTCATCACTAGTCCTCGGAGACACTAGCTCAGTAATACCAGTTACTGAACAACGCGCTGCCCTCTGCACCGGAGAGAATACCACGCCACACCCAGAGTTACAACAAGATTTATTCGATGCTCTTTCACAATTGATACCTAATCAGTCTCGACCTCAGTCCCAACCCCAACCACCTGAACAACAGGATGTTGACAATCGCTTCTTGCAAGTTAAAACCTCAGACACCCATCCAATCAAGTCAGTCTTCCTTGTCATGAGAGATTTATTTCTTGTTAATCTCGTGCATACTTTCCAGCATTTCATTGATTATACCTCCGGAATCACTCGCTGCCATTTCTTCACACCTTACACCCTGTAGCAAACCTTATCCAGTCTTGTTCGATATCCCTTTTCCATACAACCTCGATCGCATCACCGGATATGCCCAGTCATTTCCTTCTCTCGCATCCCTGCCTATCATACCCCTACGTTCAACTTCTGTATCCCCCGCACTGCCTCCTCTCCATGGGAAACGTCATATATCGCACGAACCCCGCCGATCTGTCAGTGAGGCCCTCCATGCAGCCCTCAATGCAAGAATATCGCTGCCACCCATGCCAATCCCATCACCAAGAGTACTTAAGTGCAGCTCAGAGACTTGTAGTATCCCCAGAGGAGAAGACGACTCTGAAAGAGAAATTGCCAATATGATCCCGAAGCTTTTCGCGCCTCGGAAGTCTATGTTTGTACCAACCCGAACATTGTCTCAACCCCCCCAATGTCCCTTCCCATCAGTACTTGATCTCCCGCATACTGCTTTTCCACAACCATTCTCACGGCACATGTGAGGACATCTCTACGTTACTGCGTGTATATTCTGATACTTTATAGCCTTCCACCCACCGTCCCATCGCCTCCACGGAGTATCGCCAAGCATCGAACTCCATAGCATTCCCCTACGCAACAGCCTCCAGACAAAACACACACTCACGCCGATGCGCCAAGCTCGGAAATCTTCTTCTATCTTCTTGTCCAGGCAAGAAAAGTCTGTCCCTTTCTATGTCCAATACTCCATCCAATGTATTAATATATTTCTTTTCAACCAGTACGACTAAGTGGCCCTGTGCGTGGCCGTAGTACAGTGTGTCGGGACCTCGTTGTCGATCTTCGAAGGATGAAGAACCTCGGAGCGCGATGTGTTATTTGGTAAGATGGATTGTTTACCCTTCATCTCTGTATGTAAAATTAATGACGTGATTACTCACGAAGCTGCCTTGACGATGAAGAACTTCAATTCCTCGGTATCTCATGGGTTGAATATTGTCAGGCTGCACACCAAGAGGGTCTCGATGTTCTGCGGTATGCATCGCACACTATGGCACAAACACACCGTACTTATAACTTATACAATCGATCGTTCATAGCATCCCACTGCCAGAAGGTCTAGCCCCGCTTTCACCCAAGTCTCTTGATGCCGATGTGGGTCGGATCATCGAAAGATACACTTCACAGGGCATTTCGGTGCTCGCGCACTGCCGTGGTGGCGTTGGCCGTGCAGGACTCTTCGCGTGTTGCTGGATGTTGAGGCTTGGACTGTGTGGCTGGATCGAAACCGATGTCAGTGCAGCCCCCGCCAGCACAGGTACTGACACCGAGGTAAAGGAAAAGCGTTTTCAATGGGACAGCAATACGGTGGTGCCACGGGATACGTTGCAGCTGGTGGAGCGTGCCATTGGGGTGGTGAGAAGGAGGAGAAGCGTCAAAGCTATCGAAACACTGGAGCAGGTCCAGTTTCTGGTCGAGTATGTGGAATATCTGAGAGCCTGTCGACGTGCTGGTGAAGTTTCAGCAAGTTCGAGGAATTCAATCACATCGTGATCATGCATTGCTGAGCAAGTGCCTGCCGTGGAGCCACTATTATTACTCATTTTGCAGGCCTGCCTGCATAGTTATAATGTTGTAAAGTAATTGTGAACGTGATACAGTACAAATACCGTATATACTGTAACAACACCTCAAATCGTGATACATCCAGTAGCCTTCAGTACTAGTATTACACATTTAGTCGAAAGTTAGAGTGACTCGAACACCAACTACTTCAAGTTTCAAAATTTCAACCTAGGTAGCTCAGCTAATCTTCAGGCGTCATCCTCTGAGCAACTTTTTCGGCGTCCTCGGGTGAAAACCCGCAGCGCTTAATCAGTTTCTTCTTCAGGTCACTGCCGTCAAGTCGCTTTGCACGACCTGATGGCAACAACCCTCGAATGTGTGAGAACACTCGTTTGATCCAAACACCCTCTCCTCTTTCCAAGACGGCAGATCGCTGCAATCAAGCAGGAGTCTCCTTATCGTTGTCCTGGACTCCTCGTACTTGTCCGATGAAACATGTTCTTGTATCCGGGAGTAGCCGTGATACAAACATGCCCGATAGACTTCAGTCCGTACTCGGTGATATGCTCTTGTTATCACGTCCACCACGTCTCCATGGGGTCGTGCATCTCAAGGTGCGTGACAGCGATCACGACGGGCACCCTTGAAGTTGCACAGCACCTCCACGAAGAGGTTATATGTCTGCTGTGTCTGGAGTGATATCCGTCCGCCCTTCATGCAGAACACGATGAGACTGATGCCTCCCGACTTCTCGAGTCTCGAGATGAGCTTGTAGGCCTGATGCACGGTCATCTAGGCATGCGTCTATCTTCATGTGGCGGCCGCCTCGTGCAGACCAGCTGTGTCGTGCAGGGAAAGCTGGACGGACTCGAGCGCACGTGTACTCCTGGGATTGGAGCGTGCAGCTGGCAACGCCGGAGGAGGTGGTGGCGAGCTCTTTAGCCGGCGATGAGATTGATGAGGGAGCTCTTCCCTACGCCCACATCTCCAACGATGAGGATGTTGCGGCGGGTGGGAGGGTCCAGCTCTGGCATTAGAGACTCTCTGCAATACATTGTGAAGATCCGATTAAGGGTGGTGAGTCGATGAGTGGGTGCAGTGGTGTTCGGAGGTGGGTTTCAAGGAAATTGGTATGTGATTGTGTACTAGGCACCAGACCGAGCAAGTGTGGATTGTCAGGAATGCTACTCAACCGTTCACAGTTTCAACCTTATATCAGAACAATACAGGCATGATACTTCTACTCAATCAAGGGCTGCTGTGACCGCGACCATGGTTTCTCAGGGATGTACTTGGTGAGTCCAGTTCTGTGCTTCTGAACGTTGCCAGCGTGGATGGACGTCTTTCACATAGGCGTCTGATAACTTTCCACTGACGTCGCCATCTATACGTGCCGATCTAGGACGAGCATGAGGACATCATTACGTAGTGTGAGAAAACTGCCGCTATTTGTGTTGGGGAAGATCCAGACGGACGCTGACAACCTGTGGAGATCACGGTGAGGAGGGCTTGGCACAAGGCACCGAAGGACGTCATTTAGGGGTAAATCTCAACAATGTGGAGAACGCAAGGCAACTTAAATGGATCTTGGAGATTCATTGAGAACTTGTGGACGTTTCCGTGAGGGTCCTGGCATTGAATTTAACTCGGATCCCTGCTGAGCGGCAGGTAATAAATATGATTTGGGCCTCACTGCAGATGCGCGTCCATCACATGTCTCCACCAACCACAAACGGTCAGGCGTCTTATAACCATTCAAGACTGGTCTAAGTGTTGGGTCAAAACGGAATTCAGAGGACTCTAGATTTTGTTTATTCGCTGTTTAACCCGTCTTAAATGCTGGTCGCCTCGACGTATATTCAACTCGCTTGCTTCAAGGAATCGGATAACGGTAAGTATCCGTTTATATCTGCCAACACCACGAGTCCTATCTCTCGCCGTCAATGAGGCAGCACCAGCGCCAAATAGGCGTAGGTTTTTCATAGTTCCGAAGCACCAAATTAATTGGCATGCTATGCGTGTAGAAGGCAGTGGCTTCAGCCCATTGGTAGCACAATCGTGACATGCTTTCGAACACGGTAGTGATCAGGATGTGTGACCTGATCTCTGTTACGCGCTGTTCCAGCAATGCACCGCGGTTGGGTCCCAGTATGTGAATGCTCACCTTTACCGCCATGGGCACTGGCGTAGGAAGCATGGTCAGCGTAGCCGTTTCCTTCAAGTATGAGCTCCGGCATTGACGGTGGACACAATACACGGTTGGTACAGCAGACGATACTATGCAGTCACCTATAAAGCGGCATCCTCCCGACCGCCGAGGGAGTCTGGAAATAAAGAACTTCTTCTCAAAGGCTTTCAGGATGAACTCTGCTGCTGGCACTGGTAAAGGAGCAACCGAAGTATGCTTTTGTTGTTGCGCAGTGACACGTCGGCTCACGACCCACTTCAGAAACACGATTTGGACGTCGACGCCGAAGGTCTGAGGTGCAAATACTCGCGAACCACAAACCAGGTTGAACCCATCTATAGTAACCACGCCCTCGGAGAGTGGTTTCGATCCATATGCAAGCTTGCCTTGTTTCCAACGGTACTACTTCTTGACCCTAACTCCTTTCTAAATTCATAAGCTTCGTACGTAGGATCCCTCAACTCTGCAGTTCGCGACCATTGCAGCATACCCAAGTGGGGCAGCGAACGACTTCAGCAATACTGGTAGAGAATCCCGGTCACAAATCACGGTGAACCAATCAACTACAACTCGTGTAGAATACGACATAACCATAATTATGACTATATCCGCAGGACAAGAAACAATCTGAATCGCCAGACGCTAGCTCCTGCGGAACTCCCAATACTCAGGCCTCCTTCGGTTCAGAACTTAGAAACAACAAACTGCAGTTCCCGAGGTAAGAGGCTGGTTCAGTTAACTTTGACCCGTAAATCGACCGTATTCTCAGATGGTTCATCCCACTGTTCAGCCTATGGACGTTCGCAACATTGTCATCTTTGGCGACAGCGGAGTTGGCAAAAGCTCCCTCATTAACATGCTCGCTGGCGACAAAGTCGCGAAGACGTCCAGCAGTGCCATCGGATGCACGTTTGAAAGCAGCCATCATATGATAACCATTAATGGCGAAACGGTTTATTGTATGGGATACCGCCGGCCTTGATGAAGGCACGCACGGCCGCGTTCCGGCTGAGGTAGCCCAAAAGAATTTGGAGAAGCTGCTCCGGGAGCTAGGCGGTGCAAATGGCATCCACCTGCTCGTCTACTGCATTCGCGGTTCGGCTGTTCGGAAAGCGTTGGCCAGAAACTATTACATCTTTTATTCCGCGATATGCAGAAAGAAGGTACCCATTGTCGCCGTCGTGACAGGACTGGAGAACGAGTTACCTTCCATGACCGATTGGTGGACTAAAGGCGAGAAGGACCTCGCCAGGTACAAGATGCGCTTCGATGACCACGCGTGCGTTACAACCAGGGACATGCACCAGCTCAGTGGCACCCCACTTCAAGAGCGGGGCGAAGAATCACAGAAAGCGGTTCGCACACTGATCATCAACAACTGTCACCGCGTTGTCAGCCGGTCGACTGACCCCAATATCTTTGATCAAAGCGGCTCTGCTGGACTTGCGGTCCATGATCAAATCTGGCTGGGACAATCTCACACAGACAGCTTCCAACGTCATTATCTATTCGACTGATCTTGAGGTCTTCAGAAGGGATGTCATCGGCGACTGGACGGGATGCACTTCTCGCATCAATGGAAGACCGTTTGTCTTCCACCCAGCTGGAGATTTTCTCAGAAAGGCACAGCTGTAACTGCAAGCGGCGTCGATGCCGATTTGTTGGTTTTCATCGGGACGATGGCGGACGCAAACAAGGAAAAACTTCGGAAGTTCTACTCTTCCTATGGTGGGGAGCTATGTCCTCTTCTCGTTGTCACAGACAAACAGTCTATCGGTGCGTGGGCCGAGCACCTCTCTCCTCTCGGTATCCACCCCCGCATCGTATCCTTGGATAGCGAGGGCCACCGTGAAGAACTGCACACCGTGATTGACGAGCTATGCCTCGTCAGAGGAGCAGCAAAGCATCGGAAGGGAAGTGGCCGAGTTTTGACGCTCTCCTCCTCACTGGCACGCTTGCACCCGCAGAACATGACATTCTTTGTACGACGATCTCCTCCTGGCAGTGGTACTAATTTCTCAAATAATCCTTGACCCCGCAAAGGATTGTAACAAAGTACTATAACTTTGGAAATGTACTGTATATGTACTCTTCTTATGTACTGCATTTCGTGTGGGTTAACCATACTATAACTTCGAACTCGAGTACGACGACATTACATCATCCAAGCGCTGCCAGGTTGGCTTCCAAACTTGAAAGCTTTTGAACGACCATCTGACCACCTGACTGTGCTCGAGTCTTGAACGTTTGAACGTTGAACCATGTCCTCGTTCACCAAAACAAAACTCAAGGCAGCTAGGGATGCTCTTGGAAAGAAATGCTACGAGGCGGCCGTGATGCAGCTTTCCAAGTTCTGGATTACGAGGTTTTCGGGCGCTCACTGGCAGACAAACTGAAGAAACGCTTTGAACGAGGACGCAATGGTAGTGATGGCTCAAAGGATCAGTCAAACTCGGAAAAGAATGTACACAGGTAGTAAAATATTGTCGCGTTTACCTGGCTTCGCTGACGAATGGGATGGTGTTTGTATTCCAGGCTACAGACTTGCCAGCGGTATCAGAAAACAACCATCACAATGTCCCGAAAAAAGCGATTCTCGATACCCTTAACAAAAACAAAGGAAGGACATAAAGCCATAGAATACCGTTCTGCGTAGTTTGTAATTTACCGAGCAATTCCTCACAGTACGTTGCTGCCATGTATGACGCTCCAAACTATGACGCTCCAAACACCAAATAAATCAGCGCGATTTGTTTGGCGATTGAACCTTTTTTTTTAGTCATCATGTGCGCGATTTTTTTTTGTTGAGGCCTCGCACAATTTTTTTCTGAGGTTACCAATCAATTGACCATGTTTGCAATTCAATGACATGCTTTCTCGTTGTGGGACATGCGGGGGGATTACGTCAGCGCGTGTCCGGCGACACGGCAGCTGTGCCGATACCCTGAACAGTGCATGCCCGCCGTGGCTGGCGACGTTCGGGCAGTTTTTGGACGACGAGCGCGCTTATTGGATCGTTACATAACGTTGTGTGTACCTAGCTTACGACGTTCGGCAAGCGTGTAATGCATCCCACGAAGCGAGGCACGTCAACAATCCTGGTGGGCTTGCCAAATCGGGACGCGTGTCCCATGAGGGAGGAAAGCTCGACTCCTTTATGGGACATGAATCCCTATGGGTCACCGGTCACCCGCCAAAAACGCGTGTCCCATGAAGTACTAGAGGGTTTTCAGCCTTTTTCACCCCCATTGTAACTGTAATTTATTTCTGTAGCCTTGAAGTCACCATGGTGTGTGGCTCAAAAAATTCTGAAACGTGCATTAAGTGTAGCTACATTATCATGAGTACTTATGAGCCCAAGCTTCGCACTCTGAAAACGCTTGAGAACGTGTCTGTACGAGCGACGCTCCTCTCATCCGCTTTTTCATGGGACACGCGTCCCGATTTGGCAAGCCCGCCGGGACTATGTCGACGTTCCTCGCTTCATGGGACGTCTTACGTGCTTAGGTCACAGCAGGATATATTGCCGAATGTCGTAAGCTAGGTACACCCCACATCAAGTAACGCTCAAACCACGCGCGGCCCATAGGATAACGAAATCACTGACGTGTATTATCGTCAACTCTGCTCACTTGCCAAGTGATTCTACTTGAACGCGTCCGGAAATTCGTCAAAAGTCCTCGTCATAGTGCTACACTGGACTGTTCCCCTCTAGTCCTATAGGATGCCCGGGCCTCAAGGGCCTCGCTTCCGGTGTCGCTGCGGCCACTGTTCAACCACCCCCTCTGGATATACTTACTAGACGAAGCAGGTCATTGCAAAACACACAAAAACGTTCCCCAACACGAACCCGCACGATCTCGAGACCAGTCGTAACTCGACTACTGCCAGTGCCTCGAAGGACAGCACCTTGTACCATCATGGACTGTCGAGGGATACTATACGAAGAAAGTGTCAATGCGAGAGGCCATCCGACGCGAAATGTAATCAAGATCATGCCGTATACACTGATTATTAGGCTACTAAAGGCTACGACTGATGTTGAAGACGTCAGTTGACTCTAGCTTTGACGACTGACTTTGATCATTCTAATCCCCACCCTTTCTATATTGCACATGCACAGTGCTTGATATATACTGTACATCGTCTTCATGCTAATCAATTATGCTGATAAGAACATGTTACGACGATTCAATAAACACTCCGCAAAATAACTACGAATGACAAACTCGACTACTAGTACTAGTGGGACGAAACTTTGTATCGACTACTACGTTTCGTGTGGTCACCGAATTCAAGTTGGGTATACTACATCACAATGATCGCTGCAGGTCCAGTGCAGGATTGATTATCGAAGTGCGACAATGCAGCGACATCCGATGCATCAACGTTAACGTTCAACCCAAATGAAGACGACTGAGTTGACCTACTAACTGTACACACCTGCAACATACGGATTCGGACATCTGAGTCCTGACTACTACCTCACTGTACTCCGGCCGTGAACGATGTCCTCGTCCACCAAAACAAAACTCAAGGCAGCTAGGGATGCTCTTGGAAAGAAATGCTACGAGGAGGCCCGTGATGCAGCTTTCCAAGTTCTGGATTACGAGCCCAATAATTACAACGCGTGAGTCAAAATCTACTGACTCCAACTTCCTTCATCTGGTGACGGACGACAGTCACGTCTTCTTAGGTCTCGCGTTCCTTGAGTTAGGACAACATGATAAGAGCGAGCAAGTAAAGCCGTTACACATATTCCGTGCTAGGACGAGCTGACGCTCGCATAGTACTATCGCAAAGCCATTGAACTGAAGACCGACCAGATCCTTGGCTGGCAGGCAAGTGATGTCCAGTGTCGTGGGTCGGTTAAATCAAACCCACACTGCACAGTGTATATCGCAACTGTACGAGAGAAGCAGTCGGTGGGATGCTTTGTCGGAGGCCTTGCAACATATGATGCAGATGTTTGCCACAACGTATGTCTTCTTTGACGGCATGCATACCAAGTACGACTACACAATGCCTTCTTAGCGGTGATGCCATCAAGTGCGCGGAAACACTCCAGAAGTTGGTTTCCACCAGAAGAGACCATGGTACCCGTCAACAGGCAAGTGACGACTGAGACTTTCCACTCCTCACTCATCTTATTCTCGATTCAGGTCGTGAGTGCCCTCTACTACCTACTTCCCGACTCGCCACTATACGCGACATTGTCAACTTTACCCTCACCGGACCCAACGAACCCGACATCGACCTCAACATTCGACACACAAACTGCGATTCACAATTCACTTCCTGTCATTGAGGAAATCATTTCGATATCTGAACGGGATGAAGAGGCTGTCATCAAGAATGAATTCGACAAGAGGCGCACGCGTCTCGGGGGACCTTCTCCAGACCAGTTGAAGAGGGATATTGGTGTAGAAGTGTGGGGTGCATCCAAGGCGAGATTACTTTGAGAAGACTGCTATATTTGCTTATTGTTGTCTCCCAGTTGCCGTCGATTTATCAGGAGGTGCTCAATCATCCAAGCACTTCTGACGACCTGCGTCGTTCTACCGAGGCGAAACTCATCCGATACAAACAGCAGTACTTCTATGCGCTACCCACGACATCCTCAGAGAAAGATACACTTGGGTTAGAGCTGGATGAACTCATCAATGGCGTGGTTATAATCGGAGTGCCGATGACCTTTCCTGGTCTATGTTCCTCGAAGGAAAAGATAGCGATACAATATGTGAGTATTAACTGATTATTGACCTCGAACACCCCAACTAAGATAATTCATCGCAGCCGGATATGGCCTGGATTATCTCAGGCAATACATGCGACTTTTGCCTGCTACTCCGTTGGCTCGGTTGCTGAAAGGTTATTTCCTGTACACTGGAACACCCATTTTTGAAGAGGATGAAGGCGAGAATGACGATGAGCACGCAAAGATAACGCCTGAAGACAAAGACTCCTTCGACACCATTATGGCGAGTTCATATCTTCGAGACATCTAGTCGTCTCTGATTGTTATGATAGGATACGTTCGGCTCGTTGTCGGACTCGATATTAGCCAGTCGTATAGTGACCGAGGTCTATTTGCAAGAACTGGACTACACTAGCGTGATCAACATAGCAGAGAGTGGGCTCGAACTCGTTAGAAGGCATGAGAAAGACACAGGGCGAAAGATCTGCCAGTGAGTACTCCTATCACTTCCAGTGGCGCATCGCATCACCTGCTTCCTCCAGAGTACGCAAGGCTTTTCAAGTGGGGCTTGCAACTGCCCTCGTGCACTTATATCCACCAAAACACCACGCACGTGCACTTCGACTTCTGGATGATGTCCTCAATCTCGATCCCAACAACGTCGATGCATTAATTGGCCGCGGATATATTCTTCAACATGCTAGAAAATGGGAGGAGGCCGAAGTCCTGTTTGCTAAGGCTGTTTCGCTAGTTCCCGTGGGTGCTGAGAAAAGCGTCCGTGCTAAGGAGGAGAGTGCCTGGTGTCTTAGCAGGTCCCGGGTGGAACACGGCGTCCAGGAGTTGAAAGACGTACTGAATGACTTGGAGGGTGAAGAACATGACATGGACCGAGCACGGTGCCTGTGGCGCATCGGAAAGTGCTGCTGGGATATGGGAGGTTTGTTCACTTTTCCCCGACCGCTATCTCGAGAGTGTATTTCATGTCCAAATACAGCCGAATTCCGCCATGAAGCTTTCTCGCATTTCATTAATTCGCTCAAATCGGACCGAACATATGCTCCTTCCTACACCTCCCTCGGTATTTACTACTCCGAATTCGCGGATCCACCCGACCCGAACCGCGCTTCCAAGTGCTTCCAGAAAGCGTTCGAGCTCGACCCGAGGGAAGCCGACGCTGCAAGGAGACTTGCAGAGGGCTTTGCCGACGAACGGGAATGGGATCTGGTCGAGGTTGTAGCTCGCCGGACAATTGATGGTGAAGGCGGACTGGATGCCGGAATTCAGACTGGAGATGGTGTGGTCGTTGGCAGATACCTCCCCACAAATGCTTGGGCTTGGAAAGCTGTTGGGGTGGTCGAACTAGTGAGCGATACTGACGTGACGTTGTCTTGTACTGGTTCTGATCGTGAAGTAGACGCGCAGGAACTATGCACCATCTATCGATGCGTTCCAGGTTGCCCTGCGAGCCGATCCGGAAGACCAGCTCTTATGGCTCCGCCTTGGAGAAGCCTACAGCAAAGCTGGTCGTCACGCGGCTGCTTTGAGAGCCCTCGCGAGAGCGCATGACCTCGAAGCCCGACGACTGGATGTGCACGTACCTCATCGGCGAAGTGCAGCGACAGACCAGTAGACTTGTCGAAGCCTTCTGCTCTTTCGAATCCATTCTAGAAGTACGACCTAAGGAGATTGGAGTGTTGATGTCTCTTGCGCAAACTCAACTAGACCTTGCCCGCCAAGAACGATTCTCTGGGTTCAGTGCAAGAGCGGAGCAATCCTTCCTCGCGGCCATAACGACGTGCCATACTATGTCACAGGAAAGCTCCGGCTATGGAGGTGTAGCCTGGAAGGTAGCTGCCGACTCTCTGTTTGGGCTGTCAAAGACAACAGCGTTCGTGGACGAGGATAACGTTCGCGAGGTCCTCAGTCGGACAAACTCATTGTTGCGAGGTCATGCTAGCACACGCATCGCTCGAGCTTTCTCTCCCACATCGGCGACGGATGAAGTTCCGTTAACCGGCCGCCATGCACTTGAAGCCGCCGTTGCTGCTTATGACTACCGCATTACCGTCAGTTCGACAGAAGACATCGCGATGGGTAGCGCGCTTTTTGACCTAGGGATAGCCCTCTATGCCTGGTCCACAGAAGATAAAAGCAGCGGTCACCAACTAGCGTCAGAAACAGCAACATCACTGTTGAAACAGGCTCTGCAGAAGGAACCAGGAAATGCTTCGTACTGGAATGCGTTGGGCAGCATGTACTTCATGGACAAACCCAAAGCAGCACAACATGCGTATGTCAAGGCATTAGAGCATGATACTAAGGTGTGTTTCACTACTTGCACCATCGTACTAGACTCCCGAACCCTACGCGGCAGAATGTGGTGACCTGGGCCAATCTCGGTCTGTTGTACCTGTATCACAATGACCTCGAGCTGGCAAATGAAGCTTACTACAAGCACAGATATTGGATCCTGATTACACCCTCGCTTGGGTTGGTCAGGCTTTGGTGGCTACCGCAAATGGAGATGATTCCGATGCTCGCACACTATTTGAGCACGCAGTAAGCCTCACAGCCGATGTGGTGAGCGGAGGTTATTTCATGGCTCAGCAGCATAATCTGACTTGCCTAGCCTCTAGCTGATATTGGATTTGCGTCCAGGGTACTCACCGCACTTTCAGCCACTGCTGGCCCCAAGGACGAGACAACGAAGAGCTCCTTCCCGCCTTCTTCGTTCTTAACCGCTACGTTAAACGGTGTCCACGCGACCCATGCGCCCTTCACCTCTTAGGATTGCTCTGTGAACGCCTGGGTCAGATAGAACAAGGCGCAGAATGGATTTCCCGTGCAATCACGCTACTGGAAGCAGTTTACGAAGAAACTGAGGATCCGCTTGTTGAGAGACAGTTCACGATTGCCCATGCCAATCTTGCACGGCTGAGGGTTGGCCTTTGCGATCATGCTGGTGCCCTTGAATCATTCGAGACAGCTCTTGGGCTACTCGCTGTAGAAAGTCCTGACGACGACTCCGAAACTAAGGTTCTTCGAGTGCAAACGTTATTTGGGTCTGGATTGGCACACTTCAAACTTGGGGATCTACAATCTGCCATGACAACGTTCCAGAGTGCGCTTGATTGCTCCGGGGAGGATCAGCTTCTTCGGGGGCATGTTACTGTGTTGCTTGCTCAAGCCATGTGGGCAATCGGAACGGATGAGTTCAAGGAGTCCGCAAAGGCAGTTCTGTTGGATTGGTAAGCCCATGCGATCCGCACAGTCGCGTTATCAATGGTTCACAAGAATGCAGCATTTCTACAGATCCTGAGAATCTGATGGCGATCAACACTCTAGCTGGAATGGGCATCCTCACAGAGGATGACAATCTGGTTGATGCTGCTCTGTCCGGAGATCCAGTCACTTCCTATCGAGCGTCGGCAGGAGCTTGATCCGGGAAGAGATGTCACATATCTTTTAGTACAACACCATCTCAGTCAGGTACCGTCGTTTGTACACCCAGTTGTCGTCATGGCTGACCAACATCCCCCAGAGTGATGTCGAACAAGCTACGAGAATCGCCCAGAAAGCACTACACATCGAACCCTCAAACCTGCAGCTAAGACGTGAACTCGCGTCACTGACCCTGCAGCAAGCGATCTTCCGACGACCCAGGCTATGCTCGAGATCCATTCTTTGGAAGAGAATATTACCGAAGCAAAGGAGACGCTTGACTTGGCTGCTATCGCTGGCAAGGGGAAAGAAGCCCTCAGATGCGCACAGAAATCGGTCATGTTGGATCCAGGAAGGTTACAAAGTTGGCGAACGTTGGCGTATGTACGAGCAAGAGAAGCGTCATGAATAGAACTCCCATTGACCAATGCTGGTCCTTTTGATGGTTTACTTCCCTCGTACACGTTCGGTGGGGTTACTAGACGACATAGCCGGAGATACCACCTGTGCACTGAGAGCGAGAATTGTCGTGGCGATCAAAGCCCACATTGTATAGTCCGTCTCTGTATATTACCGCTTGGCTTGATTCGCGGCCTCTGAACGCGGGATCAACGCAATTAGAGCCGTCAAAGAAACAGCGAAGTACCCGCTCACCTCTTCGTGTAGCATCTTCCAGCAATTGCGTATCAACGTGCTCTGCGGGCAATTGTACATATCGAACGACAGATCCACGAATGAAGCAGTTCTTAACCGCCATCTGAAGATTGATCAAGACATCACTGGCTACTCAAATCTGGCAGAGTCGACATGCTCACCATGTGCGGATGTCTCGTCTCATCGAGGACTTTGATCGAGTCCAGACGGATGTTCAAGAATCTGGAGAAAATAATATCTAAGAATTCATGGATTGACACGAAGTCATGGATGCTGTACGAACTGGTCGACAGATTTCAAAACCCCAGATATTGACAGATCATTTTTGAGCTCAACGGTGACTCGCTGGTCCGTGAGGGTTTTGAACACTGAGAAGATAAGCTTCAGAGAATGAGCGATGTGTCTTGACTTGAGGCACGACAGAAGTGAACTGACCATGGTCTTTGATGTTGGTAGTTGTGGCGGAGTCCTTTTGCAGGCTCCTTTCAGCTCTTGTTCTTGCTCAAATCACAATAAGTGAATAAACCGCCCATCCATCACGTTTTATCATCGACAACTCAAGCTCATCGCTGATAAGTACATTGCAGTTGTATGTTAGACTCATGACGTATGGCATCTCGTGATATTGTCAAAACTTCAAGAATAAGCTCCCCACTATTATTCGAATTCCGACATATCAAAATTATATGTGAAGTGCTGAATGGACGCGGTGTATTCAGTTTCAAGTTGGCTGTAACCGCAGCGATCAGGGATTACGCACTTTGTATAAACACATAACTTTCACTACCCATGCCTCGAGGTGATAGATCTTCTTGTTGCCCATACGCATGCGGAGCTCCTGATTATGACAGCTCGTTCAGAGAAGCTTCCAACGCAGAAATATCAGACACGCACGTAGAAGGCCGTCCAATGCATCACGTCAGCCTTCAGGGCTTCATCAACCCGCTCTACCACCCTCTCTGCCACAGTCTTCGTGAACATCATGGATCAGACATGCCGGTTCCTCGTTTGTGATTTACAAAAGCATACCTTGAGGATGATAGTAGGCGGTATGCAATGACTGAGAAGCTCATAAAATTTAGCGCGCACTTCCATCACCCGTGCTGGTGTTTGCTCTTGCACGATCATGTCGGAAACCTTATGGCAGTACGTTTCCCAGTCTGGTTTCGCGATCGCGAGGGGTCCGGAGAGATCAGGTCTGTTGCATCCCATGAGGTTGGGATACGAAGTCAGGGTTCGGGACTCACGATTGCATCTTGAGCGCTTCGAAGACGAGCAATGCTTTTCTCATGTTGCCTGCGGCATCTTCCACAATTTGCAAAGAAGCCTCTGGTGGAAGGTCAAACTTAAGCTTCTTGGCGACGTGCTGCAGCACCGTTTGCATCTGTACAGACGTAAGCCTTTGCGTAAATCCACAGGGTTGGAATTCAGGTCACCTCCTCTGTGTTTGGCGCAGCCACTCTCATGAGGAGACATCGACTCTTTATTGGTGCAATGAGCCTGCTGGTGCTATTGGCGCACAATAGTATCCGCATATTTGACATATACTTCTCCATCGTCCGTCGCAAGGCCGCTTGGGCATCACGGGATAGAGAGTCAGCTTCGTTGATAACGACGACTGGAAAGAGACTGTCATTGTTGATACTCGAGCCTGACCAAGAGCACGGACCTTTGAATCTATGTTTGGCATGTAGGTCAACTTGTTGCGTCTGGGCAATTTCCTTCAGTAATTCCTGTATGATTACTCGATCATAGCTCCCTGCTTCACTTAAAGCCAACTAGTCAACTCTCGCCTTAAGACATCAGGCGATGTCACCAACCTCGGTGTAATTTCAATGTGGAAATTGCTCTGAACGAGGTTTATCTCGATCTTACGCCTTGACGGTGAGACGAATACCCTCTGGTCGATTTTGAGCTGTTTCGCAGGATTGGATTAGCCTTCTCCGCGCTGGACTGCCTGACATACCTTTTCAACGCCGCTCCCAAACAATTGGCGTAAAGTACAGCTTATTCGCGTCTTCTTTCCAGCTCCAGAGGGACCATAGAAAAGTATGTGAGGAAAGTCACCAGATGCAGCCAGCGCCTTCAGTCGAACTGACAGAGCTTGGTGGTAATGGAGGTCATCAAGTGTTTTTCGGTCTGAACTGTGGACGAAAGTGAACACCAATCTCTGGTTATTGGCTGAATATCGACTTGCCCTGTCAACCCAGAGAGACATGTCAAGGTTACAGAAAAGCAGAGGATTGACGGGTACAGGCGTGACGCCATTCACACAACTTGTCGCGTTACGTCACGCGTTCATTGTCACGTTCAGTATACTTCACACCACTAACTTAAGTACAACCTTAAGCATGTATTGTATCACACGTTCTTAATCCCAAGGTCCTCCGCAATTATAACAGCAGCCTTTTCTCCGATGACCAAAGCCGACGAGTACGTGTTCTGATGAACCACAGTCGTCAGCGCGGTATATTGCCAGGCTCGAGGTACACTTACCGAAGCAACATTCGAAGGGGCGATGGACAAGTCTAGTTCGGAAGTCGTATTAAAGTTAGATACCTTTCTCAGCTTCATATTAATTCTGCTTACCTGCGACTTTCAGCCCTCGGACGCCGTATACATTCAGTCGAGCGTCGACCACGCCTCCTTGCTCTCTCGGCTTCATTGCACACGTCCCAAGCTGGAGATAACTTAAACAAAGCAGCGAATTCAAGCGGGAGGAAGACATACCGAGTGCCGTGCGCTTGTGACTAAAACCTTTTGGTCAGCAAGACGGGAAAGAATCTGTAGGGCACGTGCATGCTCACTAATCTCCTTGTGAAAGTCTTCAATTGCCTTGTCGTCTTCAGTCGTGTACACAATGTCAGGAGCATCAATAGGCACGGGCCCATCGTGCTCCTTGCATGCCGCAGCACTTCCTTCTGGGAAGACTGGTTGCCTGGGCTGAAATTCGCCCCTGTAGTGAGGCATCCGTCTGATCCATTCCCTCATTCTCTTATACGCAAGTCGAAATATGGCAACGTCGCATGCACTATAGGCCACAGATCAGTTGCAACATGTGGTTCAAGAAGAACAGGCTTTTACTTGTCCAGGAAACTCGACACGAATGCTGGAGGTTCGTGTGGATCGTAGGCGGAGGTGATGTGAATGCTTCCTACAGACTCTGGGTAACACTTCGGTGGTAATCAGTCACGGGTTCGTGTATATACAACGAGAACTAAAACAAACCAGGTAGTAACACGCTCCGATGTAATTCCTGGCGGGGACTTCCTGGTGATTACCAATCAGCCTTTAAAAATGGATGTCAGTCTCCTCTCCACGTTCATACTAATAACCTTACCCAGAACAAGGCGCGAGGAGTACGATAGATTTGTCTGGTTTGTCCACGAAAAAATTCCAGCGTGCAGAAAACTCTGAGCCCAGCTCTTTGAGGTCTTCGGCATTCGGTCGCAGTTTGATAGCAACATCGTAGGCACTGTAAGTACAGACATCCCTAACTCAGAATCATGCTGGTGAGTATGAAACACTAGACGTACTTGTGGGACACAAGACCGGTGCCGTCGCGACTCCACAATGTCATTTGCTCTGTGGGAAACTCAGGGGCCGCAGGTAAGATACAGAAGGAGGCTCACTCTCGATTTCATTCGCATCGCCGTTATACAACGCATCCAAAGTCTCGGCTTCATCAGCTGCAAAATATGCTGGGAACGCCACAGGATGATCTGGACAACGCATCACTCTCATATGTATGCAACCTCATCAAGAGACGTAATGCAGTCACCTTGGTAGTTTTCCCCTACACCGGGTAGATCGACGACTTGAGGAATTTCGAACTGCCCCAGAACTTTCGCCGAACCGATGCCTGATCTCTCTAGGATGGTGGGCGAACCGAATGCTCCTGCAGATATGACAACAAGTCGTGTTGCCCTTGCGACGTACGTTGCTCGATTCACTGACGGGTTAAGCGTGAGGTCGTCGGTATATTCCACTCCCACAGCTTGACCGTTTCTATGTTACGGTTGGCGCAAACTCATCATAAAGATATTAAATGCGCTTACTCCACCAACACCTTTATCACGGCTTTCTCTGAAAGTACGCGTAAGTTTGCGTTTGCCTCCTGATTGTAGATGAAGTGATGCGCGGTGTCGGAGCGCTTGCCGGTCTTTCCGTCAATCCACCTGTGCCATTCAACGATCAGTGACAAGCACGCATCGCCCAGCATCACTTACTTCTGCCATCTCTGACAAAAAACGACGGTGAGCGAATCCCTGTCAGGATGGATAAGGTATCAACTTACACTGTAGACATTGCAAGTAGAGAGGTCATTGCTGTCATCCGCTATCTTGCGTCCTGGGTCATATTTGGCGGCAACGTCGAGTGCCTGCACACCAACGTCGGTGAACTGACCACCGTAGGACACCTTAAGTGGCCCCGAGTATCCGTGTGTCGGTTCGTTTTCCTTGACTTGGTATTCCTCCGTCTGAAGATGTGTCGTGTATGAGATTTAGGTCAGACGCCGTGTAAGGCAATTGTCACCTTTCGCAATAGCGGTATCAGGTCTTTGGATCCCCAGCCTGGATTGTTGTAAAGTGTTTTCCAGTCATCATAGTCGGAGGCTTACGGCCGGGAAGGTAAGCTTGCACCCTGGGTGGGCCCAACTGCATAAGATGAACGAACCTGATGCCCTGGTGTACATCATGACTGCGCGATCCCAAGAGAGTAAGCTATAGAATTCCTATCTTGTCAAGAAATATGAACCCACAGTTAACAGCTGAACCTCCCCCGACGCATCTCCCGCTGTTAACCACAAGCTGTCTACCTCCGAGGTTCGAGGAAGGCTCAGCTACATAGAACGACATGGCGGGGCTGCCAGGTTCGACAGTTAGGAGACACCGAGATGGCTGGACGTAGTTCGGGTCGTCTTTCGTGTGTGGGCCTGCCTCTAGGACCAAGATCCTGAGAGAAGGATCTGCTGAAGCTAGGCGGCCAGCAACAACACAGGCTGTAGTTCCCCCTTCGGTGTAGGAGTTAGAATGGAATGGAATGTCGACGTGAATGGCATGGTGAAATAGGGTGAAACGAACCTCCTGCGAATATGATATCGTATTCCGTTGAAACATTAGCCATGCTTGTAGATGGATAATGGAAACTGGAAGATATGCACGTCAGTGGCTCTGGTAGTTATACTAAGGACCAGCTAGGAGTCTATTTATACAGATATTCTACTATGAGTACACCTGACCGAGAATCGAATGGGCCCACATGCAAAGCTGATTATGAGTGTGTCGTTCAGATAACGAGGGAGATATAGACGGCACCCCACTGGCAGATAAGCATGAGCAGAGTCACAGGACATTCTGGCGTGTACATTATTCGGAAGACGTGTGCAGATACTTTGTATGGTAGTGGTGGACTCGGAAATGAACAATATTAATGTTAGCGCCTACTCAGGCCCACACAACACTTGTCAATGATCATAACTTCGTGCGTTCTGCACCGGGGATCACAATCTGGTCGCCTGAAGAAATCCATGAGGGCCCAACGAACGGTCAAGCCCTGCAGAGAGGAAAGGAACCCTGCCGATTAGAAGGCCTGTGCAAATAAAACCACCGGAGGGAACGGTTGGGACCGAAGGGGAGCCTTAAGCTCGCTCATCGGGGCATTTGCAAGGTCGGGGACGCGGGTGGGGCAAGGATGCCCCTTTAGTACCTAGCTCAGTGTTGTCCTTCATAGGGTAGTGCACCCCACCAGGACATAAATTGAATTAAAAAAAAAAAAAAAAAAAAAAAAGCCCTGCAGACCTGAACATCCACAGCCTGAGCCGTCCTAGTAGTAGCAAGTGGCAAGCTGACCAGTGACGCCAGTAGCGATCGTAGCAGGGCTGGTGGCTAAGCTTGAACAACCCACACTGCAATCAGATGCTTGTCAAAGGCTTGGCACGTAGTGACCTTGACCCAACCTTGATGTTTAGAATTTCAGGCGGGGGAGACAACGAGGGAACACGGGTGCCAATTCCGTGGCAAACGCACGGGGTACATCACAGTGTAGCTACGCGTATTTAAGCAAAACTGGACAATAGAAACATCTAATACATGAACAAAAGACGATAGAACAAAGCAACGTCAGAGTGAAACCGGCCGACGTCAGACTCATTCGGTCGCAGGCGGAAACGGAATTCCAACATAAAGTACACGGGATGTGAAAACCTGCCCGAACATACGTGACCATCGTTCCTCAGGCTATCGTACAGCAAAACCGCGCGCCCCGTGAGCCCATCATGTAGCGTGAGGATATTGTTCCATCATAGCCTTCAAATCTTCCTTGGCAATTCTAGGCTCGAAGTTGATGCTGCATGGCAGGAAGGTGGGCATGACGTTCGTCATGAATGCCATATCATCAACCGGTTTTGATGTATCGAGGGACAGACGGAACGACCACAGGACGAGAAGGATGTTGATAAAGAGCGATCTGTTCGGTACAATCAAAAAATATATTCAATCAGATATATGATCTACTATGAAAGGAGCAGAGAGACATGCCTAGTGGCAACATGTTGTCCGGGGCACACCCTGAGCGGTTGTCGCGATGAGTAAATGTCATCGGTTAAATTGGTAACTCCTTACCGTCTGCCAAATCCAAAAGCTGGGAACTTCAGGTCATCCCTCAGCTTTCCATCCGAGGTCAACCAACGTGTAAGGTCGAACTTCTCTGGGTCTGGGAAGACTTCGGGATCGCGAGAAATTGCCCTTGTCATTGTAAGTGTTATCCAGGGCGGATATCCAAGGAACGCGCAATGTACACACCAATGGTTTCCGTATACGGTGGTCCCGGCGGGTATACAGTATTCACCCTATGCAAAAATGTTAGAACACCAACGGTGAAATCGTGGAAAAGTGCGAACCCAGACGATGTCTTGAGTCGCTCGATGAGCCACCCCTTCGCGGACACGGCGTCAGGCAGAATTTCCGTTGGAGAGAGGTGTTTGCTCACCCATGGGTATCAGAGGTCTCCATCGCATCGACTCCAGTATGAATGCATGGAGGACAGGGAGGGATTCGTCATCATTAAATGTAGGTACTAAGGGTGCTCTCGATGAGATGACATGAAAGTCCCTCCAAAAATTACAAGTATACGGACCTCGATCCCTTCCAACCACCTCGTCCAGCTCGGCATGCACCATTGCTTGTGCTTCTGGATGACGTACAGCAGCCAGCATTGCATTGCATATCGCGCCTGCTGTCTAAAATAACAAGGTGAGCAACGTTGAGATACAGTGATTACCGAAGCACATACTGTATCAGAGCCTGCTAAATAGATTCCCCCAGCTAGGAAAATGATTTCATCCTCGGTAAGACCGAAATCCTTCCCTCGCTCAAGGAGGAATTTTCCGAAGGAAGGACCTGCAACTGCACTATTCTGTAGATATCGTACATAAGCCATTGAAGCACGATTGGTCAGGAAACAGTACCATCTCGTGCTTGACTGCATCCATTTGGCGACCGAACAATCTGCGGTCCAGGAGATGACCCTTCCTTAAGTCCCGTCCATACCAAGGTAGGTACTTAAGGAAAGGGAAGATATCGACGAGATAAGCCCCAGGTCGTAAGGCAACCTGCAGCCTGTGACCAGATTTCCTAACTTCCACGACCTCAGGATCTGTCGCGTGTGTTGGTGTATTTTTCCCATACACAAGTTTGAGTATTACGGATGCAGCATACCTGCGAAATAGGATGTTTCAATGACGCCTCCATAAGTAATAACGGAAAATGAACGCACGTTTGTGCATGGTTCTGATATTGGGGTGTCTCAAGCAGACCGAGAACGGTATATTTTGCATGGAGAGCTTGTAATGGTTCGTATGTTTGTGCCGCTTTCGGCTGCAGATGAGCGTGAAGAGCCCTGTCTTAATGTGATGAACAAAACGGGATTGACTGATGTCTGGGCGACGTTTTATACCTGCGCATACTTCTGACCCTTTCACCGGAAGTTGATAGGATTCTCAGGCTACCACCCAACAGTTCACCAGCGGCCACCCATCGCGGCCTCTCTGCTAGCAAACTACCTTGTTTCTCCATGATCTCGATAGCAGCCTGGATTGCTAGTCAATTACGCCCGGTGAACTCTACCAAACATGCACCTGCCTTATGGTGACCGATGATCACATATTTGGTTGTCCCTGTCCTGAGCGAGATGACAGGACCGTACTCCTGAATCCAGGATGCAACCATCAAGAAAGAGCTGGACGGATGAGTATCATTGAATGGGAGACAGAAGAGAAGTAAAACTCACTTCTTAGACGGTAGGTCATGTCCTAACAGCCTAGTAGAGGGAGGTCCGGGAGGAAATGTGAATGATTTCTTTTGCAGGGTCCTGGATCGGATTATCAGCCATGTGAGGAAGACTACAATGCCGCCTGAAACGACAAAGGCGGCGGATGTACTGCCAAGTTGCGACATAAGTTGCTACTTGATACCAACGTCAAGGGTTGGAAAGCTACCCAGCATGAAATACTATATACCTACCCCGGCCCAACCAGTATTTCGGTATACGGTAGTACGGAGAGAACGTTATGTTGATTTGAAGATTCCCCACTTGAGAACGGCACGCCGCACTATTTCCAGGACCGTCTCGACGAAATTCGTTGTGGACGTTACGGATAGGTAGAACTCAGGAAAGAAGAGTTCCTCTAGGAAGACCGCCACCAAATATATGCCCCATACCGCGTGTCGCCATTCGATAGGTTACTGTAATGGCACTCTTGAGCCTTGATGCGGCACTGCGGAGTCCGGACCTTCCAAGATAATTAAATTATTACATAATATGGCACGCTGCAATCTTCCCCGAACTGAGGTCCGATCACTCTAGCATAGTGGGCGGACCAAAGCCTTACGACGAATGTTGTCAGATTTCCTGGTTGATTAAACATGAGGTCGTCGGTGTGCTCTACTCGAGCCCACAGCTCGATAGTAGTTCGACAGTTCAATACACCTCAGTGACTTACAGTACACTGAGTACTCTACAGAGTTATGTATACAGGCTAGCTTTTACAGGCCTTTTACATAAACGCCAGATGGGCCTGTAGTACAAATCATGCGAAATTTTTCCAAGTCCCTCGTTGTTTCCATTTGTTTTCTCAAGTCTCGAGTGCCATTATTTATGCAAACTGCTGGACCCAACCTTGACCAGGGTGGCGATCCTGCGGCTCACCTGCTTGTGCAGTGTACAGAAGATGAAAAACCCGAAAGCCGTTTGCAATTTGCGTGACTAAAGTACATGGAATGTGAAAACCTGCTCGAAGATACATGACCATCATTCCTCAGGCTATCGTACAGCAAAACCGCGCGTCCCGTGAGCCCATCATGTAGCGTTAGGATATTGTTCCATCATAGCCTTCAAATCTTCTTTGGAAACTCTAGGCTCGAAGTCGATGCTGCATGGCTGGAAGGTGGGCATGACGTTCGTCATGAATGCCATATCATCAACCGGTTTCGATGTATCGAGGGACAGACGGAACGACCACAGGACGAGAAGGATGTCGATGAAGATCGATCTGTTCGGTACAATCAAACAATATATTCAATCAGATCAATGGACTACTATGAAAGGAGCAGAGAGACATGCCTAGTGGCAACATGTTGTCCGGGGCACACCCTGAGCGGTTGTTGCGATGAGTACACGCCAACGGTTAAATTGGTAACTCCTTACCGTCTGCCAAATCCAAAAGCTGGAAACTTCAGGTCATCCCTCAGCTTTCCATCCAAAGTTAACCAACGTGTAAGGTCGAACTTCTCTGGGTCAGGGAAGACTTCGGGATCGCGAGAAATCGCCCTTGTCATTGCAAGTGTTATCCAGGGCTGATACCAAGGAACGCGCAATGTACTTACCAATGGTTTCCGTATACGGTGGTCCCGGCGGGTATACAGTATTCACCCTATGCAAAAACGTTAGAACATCGACGGTGGAATTGTGGAAAAGTGTGGACCCAGACGATGTCTTGAGTCGCTCGATGAGCCACCCCTTCGTGGACACGGCGTCAGCCAACATTCCCGTTGGAGAGAGTTGTTTGCTCACCCATGGGTAGCAGAGGTCTCCATCGCATCGACTCCAGTATGAATGCATGGAGGACAGGGAGGGATTCGTCATCATTAAATGTAGGTACTAAGGGTGCTCTCGATGAGATGACATGAAAGTCCCTCCAAAATTACAAGTATACGGACCTCGATTCCTTCCAACCACCTCGTCCAGCTCAGCATGCACTATCGCTTGTGCTTCCGGATGGCGTACAGCGGCCAGCATTGCAGTGCATATCGCGCCTGCTGTCTAAAATAACAAGGTGAGCAACGCTGACATACAGTGATACAGAAGTACATACTGAATCAGAGCCTGCTAAATAGATTCCCCCAGCTAGGAAAATGATTTCATCCTCGGTAAGACCGAAATCCTTCCCTCGCTCAAGGAGGAATTTTCCGAAGGAAGGACCTGCAACTGCACTATTCTGTAGATATCGTACATAAGCCATCGAAGTTCAATTGGTCAGGAAACAGTACCATCTCGTGCTTGACTGCATCCATTTGGCGACTGAACAATCTGCGGTCCAGAAGATGTCCCTTCCTTAAGTCCTGTCCATACCAAGGCAGGTACTTAAGGAAAGGGAAGATATCGACGAGATAAGCCCCAGGTCGTAAGGCAGCATGCAACCTGTGACCAGATTTCCTAACTTCCACGACATCAGGATCTGTCGCGTGTGTTGGTGTATTTTTCCCATACGCAAGTTTGAGTATTACGGATGCAGCATACCTGCGAAATAGGATGTTTCAATGATGCCTGCATAAGTATTAAACGGAAAATGAACGCACGTTTGTGCATGGTCCTGATAATGGGCCGTCTCAAGCAAAGCGAGAACGGTATATTTCGCATGGAGAGCTTGTAATGGTTCGTACGTTTGTGCCGCTTTCGGCTGCAGATGAGCGTGAAGAGCCCTGTCTTAATGTGATGAATAAAAGAGGATTGAGTGGTGTCTGGACGATGTTTTATACCTGCGCATACTTCTGAGCTTTTCACCGGAAGATGAGAACATTCTCAGGCCACCACCCAACAATTCGCCAGCGGCCACCCATCGCGGCCTCTCTGCTAGCAAACTACCTTGTTTCTCCATGATCTCGATAGCAGCCTGGCTTGCTTGTCAATTACGCCCGGTGGACTCTACCAGACATGCACCTGCCTTATGGTGGCCGATGACCACGTATTTGGTTGTCCCTGTCCTGAGCGAGATGATAGGACCGTACTCCTGAATCCAGGATGCAACCGTCAAGAAAGGGCTGGACGGATGAGAACCATGGAATGGGAGACAGCAAGAGAAGTACAACTCACTTCTTAGACGGTAGGTCATGTCCTAACAGCCTAGTAGAGGGAGGGCCTGGAGGCAATGGGAATGATTTCTTTTGCAAGGTCCTGGATCGGATGATCAGCCATGCGAGGAAGACTACAATGCCGCCTGGAACGACAAAGGCGGCGAGTGTACTGCCAAGCTGCGACATAGGTTGCTACTTGATACCAAAGGGTTCATGGGGATTGGACGGCTACCCAGCATGAAATACTATATACCTTCCCCGGCCCAACCGGTATTTCGGCATACGGTCCTACAGAGAGAACGTTATGGTTTCCCGAAGATTTCCCACTTGAGAACGGCACGCCGCACTATTTCCAGGACCGTCTCGACGAAATTCGTTGTGGACATTGCGGATGGGTAGCACTCAGGAAAGACGAGTTCCTCTAAGAAGACTGCCACCAAATATATGCTCCATACCGCATGTCGCCATTCGATAGGTTACTGTAATGACACTCTTGATGCGGCACTGCGGGCCTTCTAGGATATTATGGCATACTGCAATCTTCCCCAAACTGATGCCCGATCTCTCTAGCATAGGGGCGAACCAAAGCCTTGCGACGTACGTTGTCAGATTTCCTGGTTGATTAAACGTGAGGTCGTCGGTGTGTTCTACTCGAGCCCACAGCTCGACGGTTCCTATATTTCGGTGTAAGCGTTCACTGTTCTTTTTCCTTCCAACGTTCTCCATTTCATCTCATGTCTTATCGTTTTTCTCGGCTCCACTCCAAAGATGGCGAGGCTGCGAAACGCAGACCTGAGGGCGAGCGGAAGCAAGCAAAAGCAGGAACAAGTCTCTCGTCGATGCTCTTGTGTAGCTCAAGCAGTTCGCCTTAGCACAATGGAAATTGTGAACACATTGTAAAAATGAAGCACGGTAATTCGGTGGGCATTTTGTCAGTTGATGCCAAAGTCAAAATATTCATGGAGATTGGAAAGCCATCCACCATGGAGGTGTGGCTAACATTACATACCTGGCCATTCTTTCGGTACACAGTCGGGTGATTTGAAGATACCCCAACCGAAGCATGAGAATGGTACGTCGCGTGATTTCCAGGGCCGTCTCGATGAAATGCGCTGTGGAATAGGTAGCATTCACGAAAGGGGAGTTCCTTTAAGATATTAAGATTGCCATACGGAATATAAGCGTGTCGCCATTTGATACGCTAATGAGTCTCTGGCATGGGGTAATGACTAACATTTTCCCATGCTTCATTAGTATCGGCAAACTAAAACACACTGGGACTCGGAGTTATTGCTTTTGACAGTTATTAGCAGCCTTGAAGTACACCACCCGACAGCTCGACAGAGTAGGACAATCCAAGGACAGAAACCATCGCGTTCTTACCCCAGAGCCTTCGCCGAGGGACTTTTCGGAATACCTTGGTTGTCTTACACTACTTGCTCAAACCATCCAGTTCACCGCTGGGATGTGCGACGCGGATCGTCTTGGTCAACATTGTTTATAGGCAGGTCATTTTTGTCACAAAATTACTGCTGCTGAAACTCGCTCGCAGGATATCAATATATCTCCCTGGGGTGCTATATCATCGTGTTTCGCAATGTCCAGTTTCAAACCACCACACCTACCTCTCTATGCCGGAACGGCTACGACTCGGATTCGTCGGAAACCTGTATTCACATATCAATCCCCCGCTGCCAGTGCTTCATCTCCCCACCTCGAAAAATCCCCCGTAATGTCACCAGGCGCCACAAAGTCATTTCTACCTCGCAAGTTACCCCAAACCCAACTATCGAGGACCTCCTCGAAATCTGAGCTCTCTCAGCACACCAGCACAGCTGCATATAAACTGAGCCGCCATCATATACCCACCCTCTTGCCACTTTATCACCCTTTTGGAGCACTAGCACTATCACTCCCCGATTTGGATCCCACCATGTTCGGCTTGCCCGCTCCGGTGGCTATATTCGACGATCCCACGCGTCGCTCTAACCGCATGCGCCGGCCAGCAGCCAAAGTGCGTGATGCGAACGAGGCTGCCACACCTCCTCTTCCCCCATTCATCGAAGTCACCCCTACTCTTGAAGTCGAGCCCAAGGACAGGCCGAGCCCGCGCAAAAGACGCTCAGGAGGAGGCGGCGGTGGAGGAAGTAAGAGAAAACGAAAGGATGTGGACGACGGAGATGCGACATACCCCGCTAAACGATCCCGAAACCCGAGATCTTCAGGGGTAGCTTCGGCAGTACCGGTCACGCGTTCCCCAAGTGAAGAGGTCTCACCTCCAGCATCTGTTCGTCACTCAGGTGCTTCACCTGCTGCTGACGTCGGTCAAAGCGAACTGGTCGAAGAAAAGAAACCCGAACGCAGGACGACGCGCTCGCGTGGAGCTATTGCGCGACGGGACTCTACCGGAAGCGAAGCCACTGTGACGTCAGTCTCCGCATCCGTTTCTGCAACCAATGGCGCTGCTCCTCGGGCCGCAACTAGCGAAGAAACAATGGAAATAGACGGGCCCGCATCGAACGAAAATTTGAACGATGAGGCCACTGCTCCTGAATGCGACTCAGGAAAAGCAGACTCTGAAACACCCGTTCCAGAGCGGCAGGAGTCATAACCGTTGCGAAGGCGCACTTTCACTCGCTATTTTTGCCGCGTCATAACATGTACCAGTATAAGCCCACCACTCTCCTTCACTCTCCGATCCACGTACATCGGCGATCCTGCGCCCCGCACAACCATTGACCTCAATGTGTATTCAACATGATTGTCTGTTTGTTTCTGTCTGTGTAAATTAGGATGTCGCTTTCGAATGAATATGAACTGAGCCTCCCCATAAACTGCAACATGCCCATCCAGTGGTCTTACAACCCGCAGGTCAGTGAAGCAGTACCCTGAGAACTGGTCGAAGACTCTGCCTGGATTCGAGAAAAGGATTACTTGCATCAATTTGTTATATTTCAGCCGCATACAAGCAGTCAGTGTGCGGTCAATCACGAGACACTGTCGGTATCAGGAGAAAATTAGACAGAAATTTGGGATCTAATCTTGATGACGCTGGGTGTACTTACAAGTTTGAAGTTACAGCTAACCCGTCCGAATCGTAAGCATCACGATCCTGCCAATCGTGCGCTGCGGGTGTCCGAGACACTGGTGACCAGGTACCCAATTTTAAAACGCAGGGATCGGACTAGGAGTCAGAACCCTGCTCTGGCGGCAACCCTGTGCATGCAGCTTGTGATTTCTTCGAATTCTCGTGATAATCGCATGCATGGCGCGGCTCAAGACCTGTCAAATCGGGTTGAGGACGCCGACTAGAAGTTAGACCCGGGCTTCTGGTGGTAGAGGGTGACCCTATGCATGGAGCTTGTGATTCCTTCAAACTCTCATGAGCATCACATGCATAACTGGGGAACCCAGGAGCTGTCGAATCACGGTTGAGGAGCATGAAATTAGTTGTTCCGGTTGAAAATTTGAGGTTTAACTTAACTGCGAGTCCATCACATGAAAAATTTTCATGGTCAGCTATAAAGAGCGAAAGCAGGTCATGGGGCGGTGGACCTTTCTTTGCTGATCTGACGGCTCCATTCTGGGGCCGACCCACATCGTCTTATTCAGGACGGTGCTCGTCCACTTGGGCATAGCGCAGTTGTAATTTCTAAATGCGACTTCATTGCGACCGCTTCGATTGCCTATTTCGCGTCACTGGGGCCTGGAGCGACGAAGGTTCGTGCGCGTGAAGGACGATTAATATTCACGATGCGGTGTCACGTCCTGTGGTCCAGTGGCGAAGAGGTGTCTCCATTCCGTCGCCCCCGCCAATGTAAATCTGACACCGTCGAGACTCAACACACAAATTGTCTGAGTGCTTCGGCCATACTTACGACGGCATCACCAGACCCCTTCGCTAGTTCCCGCGCGCCCTCGAAAGGCGAGAGAAAATTTCCGGGCTGGCATGTGAGTATGTACAGTAGGTGCGTCGGTGATTTCTGATTTCTGTCCTTCTCTTCCAACCATTGGAAGGCCTATCTGGATTTATGACGTTAATGTGATGCTCACCGTAGCTAATAATAGAAAACAAGAAAACACCCTGGTTTTGCTCGTGACAGCACATGGTTTCTCAGCGCTTGCTGGACTCTGGTTAACGATCAAGTTACCGTTCTGTGGAGCGAACAGAGGGCCGTTGAGATAGCAACATATGCTGCCGCTCAGCGCTCAACTTTACTCGGTTGGGTCTGTTTGTTTGGGAACCTTCCGTCTCTCGGGCTCGTTCCAGACGGCCGACTGTGACCCCGAGTTCAATCCGGTCCCTGCACGATTGAGTGCTATTGGGCGAATGCACGCCGCCCCTCCCGGACTAGATGGGACTTTCCTTCGATATGGGCGTTGCAGGTACTTGCGATTCAAAGACCCGTGTACTCACGTCGAATGGACCATGGTTCATACGGTATTGACACCGGCTGTAAGTTCACTCTTCCGATTCTCTTGATCCTTGATGATCGCAGTGTAAGAGTGAATCAACGGTGATAGCGCGGGCGGGAAAGAATCAGACGATGGTCCTCAGTTCGGCCATGACTGTGATGGCCGGAAGTTGCAGAAGTTGCAACCTCAACACCAAGTATGGGGTCATGTCAGAACGGAACCGCTGAGAAACCTCGATATCGATTGGCACTCTCATGAGTCCCCACTGGCATGTGACACCTGCTGCCCTGATCGCAATAGCAGCCGAATGAACATGACGTAATTTTTTTATCGACGCAAGTTGTAACGGAACCAAAAACTGACAAGGTTGTGAGCCCGTGACTTGATGAAAGTTCCTTCTTTAGGATTTTCACGATCACGGTCGGTGGGGCTGTTGTTGCAGCACCTTCGCACCATATGCTCCGCCCTCAATCAAGTATTTCTGGTCTACATACCGACCTTCGATTCTGTTCCACGTAATTTTATGGTGACACACATACCGCTATTGGACCGATGTTCGGTTCACGCATTGGATGTTACTTCACCCCTTCTGCTGAATGGTCCCGCATCCCCCATGACCAGCCTGTTATTTTGTTCGGGTCCTTTATCTAGCTCGCTCCTTTGAGTTTTCTGCCCACCGACTACAGCTCCTTCCAACATGGAGGAAGTCGTCCCTACTAGGCGAAGCAGTGGGATATACCACGAAAACTTTTCCGCCAGTATACCCAGTCTCGCTCATCGGTCCACCGCGTCACTCACAGGTGGGCTTTTCGTATGCTTCCTTCTGGAAAAGTGTTTACTTCTCCATTCCAGGAAATGCTGCACCCCCAGGTCGTGCTTCACTAGGCGACCATTACGACAATCCTTTCACTGACCCACTCACCGATCCGTTCGTTTCCACAACTCCTACAGGAGTTCCTGTCAGCCCTGCTACACCACCACCATCCGGCGATGCAGCTGCACCAGTGCCTGCAGTCGCTCCTAAGCCACCGCTATACAAGCGTCGGTGGTTCATCATCACAGTCATTGCCTCCTGCCTGGGCATCGCACTACTGTTTATCCTATTGTTCCCTGTGGTCAAAGCTATCATTCAAGATATTGTCAACATATCGCAGCTCGGAATCACGACGGCGGCGATTATGAACCCCACAAACACTTCGTAAGCATCGGCAACTTTTCTTTGGAACAAGAGCTCATCATTTGCAGTTTCCTGTTGTCAATGCAAGGTTCTGTGAGTATTATTTGGAATTGGCATGCTAACCTCGAATGCTGAGCTGTTCCAACAGGTCAGTCATACCGGCATCTTTTCTGCGTCGATATCTTTCCCGAACCCTGTGAACGTGAGCTGGATAGATAATTCCACCAAAGTCCCGATCGGGTATATGCAGTTGTCGACTCTCTACGCAAAGAACAAACATGCTACACTCAACGATACTACAACGTTCTATATCACAGATCAGGATGCTTTCGGCCGCTTTACATCTGCAATGATCACTTCTCAGAACTTTACGTGGCAACTCGAGAGCTCTGATCTCAGCGTCCACGCAGCAATTTTCCCGACGGCTCATGGAATTTCGTTCAACAAGATGATTACAATTCAACGGTTGATCCCATCCGTGGTTCTTTAATTTCAATTCCATTGATCTTATGTGTTCTCTGTTGCTTCTAGGTACCGACAACTTTGTTGGAAATGTTCTTTTAAAGGACTTGCAATTACCAAGCGATGATCCCTCAGGTGGTATCAACTTCGTGGCAGTTACGCAACTGACCAACCCAAGGTGGCTAAGTCTCAGATCACTTGTAGAACAAAAGCTGATGAATGCTGTCAGTCCTTTTGCACTCGGTCTCGGAACCGTTGTTTTCGATCTGTCGTACCAAGGCGTCTACCTGGGAACTGGAACTGGAACAAACACTAATTTGGTATATATCACTTCCTGCTAGCTGATTAACGGACGCTCACATGCATTGCTAGACACCCGGGAACAATAGCATATCGCTCGTTGGTGTTCTTGTTCCTCAAACCACACCCTCAAATCTCGCCGTGATCTCTCAACTATTCACGAATTACATCAACTCCGAGAGCTCGCCTGTCATTGCAGCTGGGAAGTCGACACTCCAGACCGACGGGACATCGATATCTTGGCTCAGTCAAGGTTTACAAAGCCTCGAGCTGACTGTTCCTTTCCAGTCTCTGACGCCGATCAATCCAATTCGGTCAATCGAAATAGGCAGTTTAGCACTGACCTTTACGCCGGAAACCGCGTGGGCACCGCGAACCGATAGCAATTCGGTCTATGCCTCTATGGGTAAGGAGCGCTGATCCGATGGTTACCGGCATGGTTCTAATGGTTGGATCGTAGAGCTCCCTTTCGGGTTTGGAATGTCAATCTCCGAGATCCAGAACCAATTCACCATTGTGGCGAATGGTTCTAGTGTTGCTGGTCTTTCTACGGTACGTGAAGGCTATGGCAACGAATTAGTACGTAATTAAACTGGTGAAATAGCCTCTCGGTGCCTCTACCTCGTCGATCAATGTCCTAGGACCTACCGATACGCAAGGTCAAATCAACATCACTATCTCAGACGGGTATCTAAATTCGACGGACGAGGAGCATGGGAGCTTCTCTGCGTTTAGTAGGCCAAATTTCATGTTTCCGTATTGTCATATCCTGACATCGGTGTTTTGTTTTGCAGATGCCGAGCTCACGGACTCGAAGACAACCGAATTCTTGATGGTAGGAAACTCTCGCGCCGTGGCGAACACGAGCCTTGGTCAAATCACACTTGATCCAATCAAAGTCAACGTGACTACAAGTTTGAACGGCCTGCAAGGACTGAACGGATTTACTACCATTGGAAGCGTCGATGTCCTGGGCGGCACCCAGCAAGCCTTGAATCTTGGCATCGACGGTTAGACCTGCGCACCAGTTCATTTGGCTGCGCTGACCTTTTGCGTTTCAGTGTCCATCTTCAACCCTTCTAACCTGGAGATGGCTACGGGTGACCTGAGTAAGCTCTTCTATGGAATGTTATGCAGTCCACAATTTTGACGATTTCTATCAGCGCTCCAGCTCCAGAAGGGTGGTGCCATTCTGGGTACCGCTTTGATACCAAACTTGACCTTGTACATGGGGAACAATTCACTCACATCGACGGCGGACTTCGAGGTAGATCTTTGTGATTACTTTCGCTTCCGGTTACTAACTATGGCACCCAGCCGAACAACAGTCCACAAGGAATGCAGACTCTCAACGACTTCGTTGGTGGCACTGGTAGGCATCTATTACTAATGCAGGGCAACTCTGAAACTAAACATCACTTCAGATGTTGAGCTTGCTATCGCTGGATTCAGCGGTAGCACGCAGGTGGAATCACTGTTGTCAGCATTCGAAAGCTTAAACATCACCACGACTCTGCCTGGCCTGAATACCAGTCTTCTCTCTAGTGGCTCATTGGAGAGTAAGTTTTCAGCACTTTCTCTCACCGTGTTGAGTTCTTAGTATCCGTTAGTACTCCCGAACGACTTTCCATGAGAACAACATCAGCCAGGTCACAGTGAACCTCGTCAATCCATTCACAGCCAGCCTTGACATCACCAAAATTTCCTCCTCTGTCACATCTCATGGACTTGTCCTTGGTTCCATTGAGACGACTACTAACTTCTCTTCAGCTGGAAAGTCAACAACCACCTCTCCCTTCGCTCGACTTGAATATGAACTTTGACCCTCCGACATTGTTCACTCTGACCCGTGTGCTTGCTGTACAGGCTGGTCTTGATCCTACGCCTTTGGATGGAATAGTTCAATTAGGCGGATACTCCTACGTCACGACCACTGACGCGGACTCAACGCCGGTTAACCGCAGGAGCAATATATACACGTAAGGGTGTTTGTATACTCCCATCGTTTGTTCTGACTGAGCTCTTGCACAGAGGTTTCGACCTGCCCTCTTTCGTCGACACTGCTTTCAAACAATTGCGCTCTGATATCCAGCTATCCACTGACGTGGCAATTGGTAGGACTAATTGTCGTGTCACCTTGCAACATTTCCTGAGCCCATTCATTTTTCAGGCGAATATACCACGACACTGAATTTCACTCAGCTTGGCGTCCCGATTGCCACTGACAGCAGCTTAAATCTCATATTACCTGTTTTAGCCCAACCCATTGTGCAGAATATCGTCAGCGGCTCAGTCCTTGGGTACGAATCACGCGAATTTGCTGTCTCGATTGAGCTCACGTCCCTGTAGTGTCGGCACCGTCCTCATTACAGATCCACAGCAAACGTCCTTTGGTGAGTCGAGCGCTCACGAAGTACTGCATTTGGGTGAACCAGCCATTTAGGGACTCAACTGAATGGGAGCATCACAAATGCCGGACCCTGTAAGCTTGTTCCTCTAGTTGTGTGCATCAACCATTATGCCAACGCTTTTTTTAGTTGACGCAACAATCTCATTCGGAAATGGTCTGACTGTTTCCTGGAACGGGCAACTCCTCGGAACGATGAAAATGGCTGATGTTGATCTGGTCGGCGACGTTGGTGCTACACTTGACGTCCAGACAACCTTCGAAGTGGCGGATGTCAATTATCTCGCGAACTTCACCACGGTTTTGCTGAACGAAGAGTCCTTCCAATGGGACATTGCTGGCGAAAATCTGACTGGTAAGCATCTCGCAGACGTCGAAGCGCGAAGACCATATTAACAAGTCCATGTAGTGAATGCACTTGGTAGGTACCCGTGAAGCCCTAGGCGCAAATCGTTCGCTAAACCGCGCTTGCAGGCATTGCGGTTTCGGGAATCTCCCTCCCATCGAAGCCCATCGTTCTCAAAGGATTTAATGGACTGAAGAATGGTGTCACGATCAATTCGTTTGACTTGCCTGCCAATGACCCCGCAGGCGGTATCCAACTGACGATCCAAGCTGAAGTGACCAACGTAGGAGGCTAAGTTCTTTCAGCGACCTCCGGTTACTGACCATGTATCGAAGCCTTCCCAAGTTGGCATCGAATTAAGCAGCATTGCGTTTCAATGCTTTTGCTAATGACATCGAGATCGCCCCTGTGTCATCGTCTTCTTCTATCTCGCTCGCTCCCCAATCCACTTCACCGCTCGCACTTGCTGGTCGTCTACTCCCGCAGACCTCCTCCGAGGGACTAGCAGCGGTTTCGGCTATCTTCAACAACTTCATCCACGGACTGGACAGTGACGTTGCGATTCAAGGTGCAGCCGCTGGTCCAAGCGATGTAAGTTCGACCGTAATAATTGCCTTGTACAATTTCTAACTGCCGCATCAAGGTCACCTGGCTGAATGAAGGAATACAAACGCTCCAGGTTGCGACTACCTTGCCTAATCAGGGCAAACTCAACATCATAACGTCTATCACCCTCGAGGAGATGGAGCTGTTGTTCACAGAAGAGACAGCATACGATCCAGTATCAAGCAGCAATGCGACTACCGCTGCTTTCACTCTACCGTTCAACTTCCCCATCGACATTACCTCCTTATCGCAGAACATCACGGTTGGCTTCAACGGACAGTCATTCGCAGAACTAGTCATACCCACTATTCCAAGTACAACTGATGCGGAGTCTCGGATCATTTACCTGGCGTTCTCGGATGTTCCCTTCGCTGTTTACGCCGACCAACATTCGGTCTTCGACAGTTTCGTTGCTGCCACCACACTCGGGAACATGCAAACACTTGCCCTGTCTGGAGCCGCCAACACTGCCGCTTCCACCGCCGTTGGCGTTTTGTCGCTATCGGATATCGAGTTCTCTGTCGATTCTTCCCTTGCTGGTCTTCAGGGTCTCACTGCCAAACCCGCTACCGTATCCAATCTCGATGTCAATCATGGGTATGCCGACTACCTTCTGATCAAGCTTGACACTGCCCTCTATAACCCGAGGTGAGGAGTTCGAACCTGTCTCCGCACCTTGCACTAACGTGCGCTTCACTTTAGCAATTTGACGATTGGTAACAGAAATTAATAATTTTTCGGAGGTAATCACTCACCCACTTGGCAGGCACGGGAGATGTTTCGTTTACTTTGCAGTTCGAGTGAGTTCAATAACCAGCCCAATGAGTTGGAACATATGACTGACTATTATCAGAGATGAGACTATCGGGTTTGCTGAATTGGTGAGCTCGTTGGAGTCACCTCTATATCAGTCAACCTAACATATGTATAGAGCAACCTGATCATTCGGCCTGACTCTGTCAACTACCCAACTGGTAGGCTTTCAATTACAAACTGGGCTTAGTTCCAATAACGACCGCCCTCCGATAGACGTGTCATACTCGCCACAGGGAAGCTCCCAGACTGCCGCAGGTCAGACGATGTTGGAAAATTATCTTCAAGGTATCGATTCCAACACTGTCATCATGGGATCCACCAGCTCCACCCCCATTGGGTCTTTGCAATCAGCACTCTCCCAGATCTCGCTGTCTCCAGTCACTATACCGGCGCTCCATCAGAACCTCATTGGCAGCGCATCCCTAGAGTTCCCCATCGACATCGTGCAGACAGGGGTCGCATCAACCTCTTTCACACTGTCAAACCCTTTCACGGCAAGCATCAACCTGCTCGAGATGTCCGCGACGGCAACATTCCAGAACTTGACCGTTGGCACCATCAATAACGTCGACCGCTCTTCGGATCCAATCCACGCGGACGGTCACAGCAATATCACGTCGCCAGTTCTTCCGATCAATTTCAACTTGGATCCCCTGACGATCATTCAATTGATCAGCATTTCGGCGCAGGAGCATAACGTGGACCTGGGGCCACTGACTGATCTTTTCCAGCTGGTTATTGATAACCCGAACTTCCATCCACCAGTATGTTCCGAATACCTACCAGAACTATGCGCGTTGGGTATTGATGTCTCGCTATCACTAGGTCAACACTTCCGTTGATACCAGTGCTCCAACTTGTGTCAGGTACAGGCAGTAGATAGACTAGCCTTATCAGTGTGCTGAGTTATTTTTACAGCGGGAACCAGTTTGATTTCAATGACGCCATCCTGAACGCCTTGAAGGGGCTCCAAGTTGATCTGGCAGTTGATGCTTCATTGAAGCTGGACGACTGTAAGTCAGTTCCACTTCTGCTAATCGCTTATCTCATCTGTCACGCGATAGATCCCACCGATCTCTCTTTTGCACAGAAAGGTGTCACAGCCATTGTAAGAGTGAACATAGTGCTGGATGGCATGTACTCACCTGGTCCTCGACAGACTGACCAGACCGCTCTATATCTCATTGGAGCAGTTGCTGCGCCTATTGCACAAGATCTTGTCAATGGTGCCATCCTTGCCTTCTCTGAAGCAAACATCACGTATGTTTCTTCTGTATTGCGCATCGTGTGATGATTCAATCCCTAACACAGAAACGTATCAAATGATGGCTTTGACTTGACTCTGCAAGGTTCCATGACCAACATCGGGCCCCTCGATGCCCTGATTGAATTTGTCGAACCAGTCACGTATGTAGAAAAATTCATTTGAGATGAATTTCGAGCTGAAGCTTGATGTAGCGTGACCTGGCAAGGCTACGATATCGCGACTATCTCGCTGCCTCCTGGTGAGTCGTAAGTACATACATTAGATTTAGTTGTCCTCAATACTCTTTTTTTTTTTAGTCTGCGCCGCTGCCAATACTGGTGTTCCCAACTATCAGGCACAGGGAAATCTAGCCATCACCGACCAGGCTCAGTAGGTTTCACCTCACTGGTTTGGAGTTCGCTTCGTTTATGTTCTCTGCAGATTTACATCATTCACCACCTACATGCTTCACAACCCGAGCTTTGATTGGACCATTTCTACTTCTAGCCTTCGGGTGACTGCTCTAGGCACGATCTTCGACAATGTATCCTTGACGAAGACGATCTCGCTGAAAGCCTTCAACAATTTGCCTGGAGTGACTATCAGTAACTTCCAGTTACCGTCTGATGATCCAGCAGGAGGTATCACGATCAGCACTGATTCACTCATTCCGTCACCTGCTCGTGCGTTATCTGTCAACGTTTGTTTCATCTAACTTGTTCACTGACCATTCCCTTCCAGAGCTCGGTATTGATATGGGTACTGTTACCTTCCAAGCTTACTTTGAGAACGTTTTGATTGGACGTAAGTTTGCCTATCTTTCCTCCTGCTCATTCTACTGAAAACGATTGTTAGCATTGACTGCCACTGATCTGGTGCTACTTCCTGAGGCGCAGGTCACTTCACATCTTACTGGCCGCATGATTCCGCAAAGCGGCGACGGCTTGACTGTGCTTGGCCAACTGTTCTCGGAGTATCTTTCGGCAGACAACCTCACATTAAGCGTGAAGGGAGAATCAGTTCAACCTACAGGAGCCAGCTCACCTGTCACATGGTTGAGTGATGCATTCCAGACACTCACACTCGATGTCAACCTGCCCGGTCAGAAGTTCGACGTAAGTTCTGAATGAGAACAGTTTTTCTTTTCTTTCTAGAATGCTCACTACCTCAGTAGATTATCCAATCCATTGCGTTATCAGACCTCAGCCTGACGATGGAGACCCAGGATGAGACATTCGCTCCGTTGTCCGGATCCAACACTACTTCCGCAGAGTACAAGAATCCCTTCGGCTTCTCGCTGCAAGTCATCCAGTCATCAGTCAACATGACTCTCGCCGTTGGTGGCGTGGCTGCTGCTGCAGTAAGCGTATAGGCATTTCACACATTGATTCAGCTAATATCTTGACTTAGCTCAACCTTCCAACCTCCGACACTGTTGGTGGTGTTTCTACGGGAATCTCGCAGCGCTTCCGATCAGCTTCCACAATGTCCCTCTCACGTCGCTCAACGATGCCGCGTTTGAGGCTATGTTTGCTGCAGTTACCGACACAGGACTCGGCCGGGTTGGACCTCAGCGGAACAGCTGCCGTGACAGCCAAGACCTCCATAGGTGACGTACCTATCGTGGGCATTCCTTTCGACGTCACTTCCACCCTTAAAGGTGGGCCCCTTTACTTGTTTGACGATTCATTGACTCACTGGATTCAAATCAGGGATCAACTCATTTGGAGGGACTGCTGCCATTAACAATGTGTCCATTACGGGTCAGTGGTGGAACTGGAGGAACCAATACATTACTGCTCCGCTCACAGCAATGCTGGAGAACCCTTCAAATATCTCGCTTTCGACTGTGGATATCGCCCTCCCTGTGTATTACAATGATGTGATGATCGGACGCGCGGCATTCAGTGTAAGTCAGGACCCGAGGACACGTTTTCCATCTTAACGAGTTTTCTCTCAGACATTCAATTTGATACCTGGAGAAGACTCTTTATCTGCAGAGTTCCAATATGCACCTGCCAATGCCAACGATACAGTTGCACAGGAGTTCCTGACGAGCTTTGTGCAAAGTGGTGACGTTCTTCCCTTGACTGTGAAAGGAGATTCTGCGAGTTCGCCATTCGCGTCGCTGCAACCTGCTCTTGAGGGAGTGACCCTTCAGAGCAGCGTGACTGGTAAGTGCATGAAGACAACTATCTGTATAATGTACTGAGGCTGCGTCCAGGGTTGAACGTACCTCCTATCATCACTCAAGTATACCCTAGCGTCTCGCTGGAAACCCTGGTATCTAACGAGGTCGACCTCAGCTTCGACGTGAGTACCTTTTGTCACCGTTCTTCGGGAATGAATGACCAATTCGCGGATGTTTCTCAGATCTACAACCCTTTAGGGGCAGATCTGGTTATTGAGTTTGTCCAAGCAGACGGTCTCATCAACGGGGAGATCTATGCCCACTTTGACCAGGCGTTCAGCAACTTTGTCATTCCGCCTGGTCAGACGGTGAACAGTGGCCAGTTCTCGCATGTGGTGCTCGTGCATGGCGCGTTGGCAACATTGCCAATAATTCCCTTGGGATACATGGACATTAATGCAGTCGCGACCGTAAGGTGGGTTGAGTTGTTGTTTGAAGAGGACTACGACTCGCCTTACTGAATACTTTGCAGGATGGGCGCCAACGGATACCAGCTACCATGGCTGCACATCAACCAGATGCATGTCACGGCAACCTATAATCTCAACCTACTCTCGCTTGGAGATCTGCAGTCGGCTGCCCAGTCGATGACTGCTTCTCTCCCGAGCTCTGGTACCCCATCGCCATCCGCAGCTGCTAGCCAGGTAGCAGTATCGCCTTCACCCGCGAAGGCACAACCTTCAAGCTCTAGTCCAGTCAGTACCCCGCACCAGATGCTTCCGATGCAACTAACTGACGAGCTTGTTCTTTCCAGGCCGCCTCTCCTATGGCTACCAGCTCCTGAAACTCGACATTAATATGGTGACATAGCAAAGGACACTTCAGGCGCATGATTTTAGCTCAATACGTTGTATACATTCACATTGCTGTCGTTCGAAGACTTCGTGATTGAAGTCTAGCCTTTCTTTTTTGGATTTGTATGGACAGACGTACGTGATACCTTGATACCTCTGAATAAAAGCCTCAGCGGGATTTAAGCGACCTCGAGTTCTGAGCTGCATGACAACAGGGTGTTGTCGCCGCACAAGCTGCCTAGCACTCGACCCGCAAGGCGCCGAGTATCTGATTCTTTTTCTCTGCGATGACTCGACTGGGAAATACATGGTGAGAATCCGTCGGTTTCGTAGAACTCGAGAGGAGGATGTGGGATGTGAAAGAGACTTCGGCAAAGACTCGGATGGAGGCCGGATGGTATCAGTGATTTAAATATGCGTACAGCTGACACGCGATCAATCCTCAAAGCCCTACTACTAGCAATAGCATCACTCACACAGCACTCAGTGGCGACCAGTTCATCGTTTGTTACCCATTTGCTTGCTGTGTTCTGTCTAGGACCACTTCACCTTTCAAGAGGTTCGGAGCGAACCGGGAGTGGGGACTCTTGGAAGGGCCCCCATAAGAACTCGTTGAATTAACCCACTAGAGAGGGTCAGTAAACAGGAAATATACTGACTAATCTTATCAATAATCAAGCGAGAAATGCATAGTATAGATCGTCCCAAAATACGGACTTGACAGGGCGGAAAGAGCCGCGAGGGTCGGAGGACAGCACTCGGGAGATTATGGGATGGTACTACGGGGCTATCTAGTCACTGGTATAAAATCGGGCATAATTTTGACAGCTACTCTCCATTCCTCCCCGCGCGCTCTCTCTCTCCCGGCTCGTACCCTCCTCCAACATCGCAAAGTGAGTACTGCTACCCTCCTCTCTCTCTTCCTCCTCGGTCACCACCACCGGAGCTCGGCGTGCTGCTTCCAGCCACCGCCACATTCATTTCTCCGCTTACCGAATCGCGGATCATACTCATTTTCTCTCGCGTGCATAAATACCTGCTCACATCGCTTCACCCAGGTCACTTACTCTCCTCCACGAAAATGGTCCTTCCTCACCAGACCCCCTATGTCACCCCTCACATTCTCCACAGGAATTATGCTCAGGCTCACGACAACGAGTATTCTAGCAACCGTGAGTCTACCTCCTTCCCCAGTCAATACCATGTCGTCTCACTTCCGTCTTCACCTTCCCAGTCATCGGTCGCGACCTCGAGTATTTCTCGCAGGCCGGCTTCGACATGGACCGTATCCAGATTAAGCGCAACGCTCCAGTAGCCCAGCTGTACGAAGACGCTATCCGTAATGAAGGCGCCATCATCTCCTCCTCTGGTGCTCTCATCAACTTCTCTGGAAAGAAGACTGGCCGGAGCCCCAAGGACAAGCGTATTGTCTTTGAAGAAACCAGCAAAGACGATGTCTGGTGGGGTTCCGTCAACATTAAGATGGATGAGCGTGAGTCGCAGCACCACTTTTGTCAGCCTTCGCTCACTAGTTCCATCATTATAGACACCTTTGAGATCAACCGTGAACGTGCTATTGATTACCTCAACACCCGTGACAACGTCTACGTCTTCGATGGTTTCGCTGGAGTACGCCTTCGTCGCTTCATATCCTGTACTTACTTATTTATATGCCTTCCAGTGGGATCCGAAATACCGTATCAAGGTCCGAGTTATTTGCGCCCGTGCCTACCACGCCCTGTTCATGGTTCGTCGTTTCTTGGACAACTTCATGCCGTCACTGACACCCGGAATAGAACAACATGTTGATTCGCCCTACCGAGGCGGAGCTCGCTACCTTCGGCGAGCCAGACTTCATCATCTACAACGCCGGTCAGTTCCCCGCCAACCGTTTCACCAAGGGCATGTCTTCCACCACTTCCGTCGAAATTAACTTCAAGCGGATGGAGATGGTTATTCTTGGAACCGAATACGCCGGCGAAATGAAGAAGGGTGTTTTCTCCGTCATGCACTATCTCCAGCCTGTTAAATTCTGGCCAGCTCTCTCTCCATTCATCCGCAAACGTGGGAATCGAGAAGGGCGATGTGACCCTGTTCTTCGGTCTCAGTGGCACTGGCAAGACTACCCTTTCGGCCGACCCCAACCGTCTACTCATCGGAGATGATGAGCACGTATGGTCGGACACTGGTGTCTTCAACATCGAGGGTGGTTGTTATGCCAAGTGCATCAACCTTTCCCAGGAGAAGGAGCCCGAGATCTTCAACGCCATCCGCTTCGGGTCTATCCTTGAGAACGTTGTCTACAACCCCCTGACCCGCATTCCGGATTACGATGATGTTAGCATCACTGAGAACACCCGCTGCGCCTACCCGATCGAGTACATCCCCAACGCCCAGATTCCCTGCTTGGTTGAATCGCAGCCCACCAACATCATCATGCTGACCTGCGATGCATTCGGTGTCCTTCCCCCTGTGAGCAAGCTGTCGCCTAGCCAGGCCAGCTACCACTTCCTCGCCGGTTACACTTCGTAAGTCCCTTGGTGTTGCGCAGCGACTCGTGAGCTGATCGGTCAACAGGAAGACTCCTGGTACGGAGGACGGTGTCCTCGAACCAATCCCGACTTTCTCGACCTGCTACAGCGCGCCTTTCATCGTTCTTCACGTACGTCATTGCTTCTGACCCCTCTCGATATGATTTCTGAACTGGATGAACAGCCCAGCCGTTACGCCGAGATGCTGTCCGATCGTATGTCCAAGCACAATGTGTCTTGCTGGCTCATCAACACCGGCTGGACCGGCGGCAAGTATGGTACCGGCAAGCGTTGCCCTCTGAAATATACTCGCCGCATCGTGGATGCTGTCCACTCCGGTGAGCTCCTCACCGCCGAGTTCGAGACATTTGGTGTCTTCGGGCTCGAGATCCCCACCAGCATTGAGGGCGTTCCTCGCGAGCTCCTCAACCCGAGTCTGGCGTGGGCTGACAAGGAGGCCTTCGGGAGGGAGGTCGCCAAGCTCGCGGGCATGTTCCAGAAGGCTTTCAAGTTGTATGAGGCCGATGTACAGGAGAGTGTGAGACTTGCGGGACCCAGGGTGGAGTAATCAACTCGTCATCTTATGGTGGATTTAGAGTGGGGGAGGTCGTTTCTCTCCCCAGAACCAATATAAATAAGTATGTATTTTTTGATATATCAGAATGGAGTTGTATGCCTGTGATCTTTCAGGAATAAGCTCCAAGGGCACGTGACCCGCCAAGTTTTGGCTGCGTCTGGCAAGGGCACCCCAAGCGTCTGGACTCTGAACGTCCATTCGTTTCTAATCTCAACAACACTTTTCTCAGATCGGACAGCAGGAATTGATTGCCTCGAATCAAGCTAACTAGGCTAACTTATGGTGGAACATAGCAATAGCAAGACATTCATATTATGTTGTCTCAGTGATTGTTTTGCCAGAAGTGACCAGAATTTGTACACAAACAGTGTCTGGCTCAAGTGCCAGTGGTGGACGTTCAAGAGCCAGTGGATGACTGTAAATCTAGGTGTAATGAGTGCCAGTAGGGAGACGCGCCTCATTCGACGATCCCATTGACCATGAGGTGTGTAACTTGTCGTTCAAGTGGCCCATCAGCACTCAGCATTGTTCCTGTATCACACTGCTGTCAACTAGAACAATCACCAGTCTTACAGTAATTCCTATTTCTCTCATGTAGTAGTTTAATACGCATAGTATACTATTATCGTGTATCTAATATGCCGATACATTTACAGCTTCAAGCTATTATACAACCGTCACCACCTTTAAGAAAGCTTGGGTCTCGCTCCGTGGTGGGTTCCCTCGCAAGTTTAAGCAGATCACGGATGTCATCTTGGGCGGACACCCAGCGGGAGTGAGAGGATAGACAAGTGACGCACGCATGCCCGTCGAACTCCAGACCCAGTTTTTCGAGCTTCTTCCCATTCTGCACCCACCACGTGTCCATGGCCGGCTGCATGTTCTCCAAATCAGTCACCGCGATCACCAGTGGGCCGCGAACTGGCGAATGGGCCTGCCGAAAGTTTTGTAGGCATTTGCCATGGCGCTGTGAGCCCTGCCAGCGCGAGAGCAGTATACGACGAGATGGATCTCTCCTTGCAAAATATTTGTCGCGGAGGAATTTCTTGAGAGCACGTTCGGATGGTGGGACAGAGAATTTGAAGCGCGAAGCCTCGTTTAACCCAGGCGTGTCCCATAGCCTGTATGTTGTACCCCAGAGTGCAACGTCGTAAGGCGTGAAGCCGGTTGTGCATGGTGCTGCATCGCGTGATGTCGTTGCACGGTTGTCGACACCAAGGATCAGATTGATTATGGAGCTTTTCCCTACACCCGTCTCTCCGAATGAAGAAGACATTGCGAAGGCCTGATCCTGGCTACAACATGGTCAGCCTTCGAGAAATTTCTCACCGGGCCGCGCATCGCTCTATTACTAACCTGTGCAGTTCCGTTCATCGATCCTCCTACTAGGATTCTAGAGGATAGGGAGAGCTGGTGAGGTGTGACGATCTGGTGGCTGCTCGTGCAACAATGGACGGGTAGAGTCGATATGAGAACGATCAGAGTAGAAACGGATGCCTGACAGGTATCGTTGAATGCTTTGACTTTAGTTTGACGCTCGAAGACAACACACAGAATGCAGATGGGCTAGTGGGGAATACTGACAGGCTTTCGAAGGGCAATTTCCGTCACGGATTAGGTCTGCTCGGCACTAATTCATTATGTCTCTTCAGGGGACCACGACGCGCTGCGGCTTACCTGGGCAACTCGCGAGCTCGATGTTATCGCCACCAGCGGTAATCAGCCCAGACCCTTGTATTGTTTGGCAACGAGTTGGTGGCTATTCAAGTCCGAATCGATCGATCATGATGAAGATTGGCGCCAGAAGGGTTGGGGGTTTTCAAGAGAATGTTACTCCGCCCCACGTCGTGGCTTCGCCATCGATCATCATCAGAATATAGGGTGCCACAGGAGATCTCCACGGAACAGCTTGCAGCCGAGGACCAGGAAGATGATCGTCCTGTCATGGATCGTTCTAGTAGGTAGTCCCAGTCGTGGCCGAAGGGAACCTTTAGGCAGACACCCAAATACCCATGTTGTAAGTGGTGTCACGATTCGGATTACCTCCCGTGGGACATCTATTGATGCAAATCGATTGATCTGATCTTGTTCGAAGTCAAACATTCAACGAACTATAGTAAACGCACTACTTGATGCCACTAGCGTACATATAATAGATAAGTGCAAGCCGCAAGGAAGTAGATAGGCTCGCTAGTATGTATCTCTTATACAAAAACCCACTTGAAGAAGAACAGACTAGTTCAGTACTAGGCGACCCAGAATCTAGTACATAGGTATACGCAACGCAGTGGGGTTTGCAAAAGTGAGAGATCGCGTCTAGCGGTGTCTTCCAACGTTCCGTACCCTCTGCCATAGCCAGTTGCCTCCGGGTGGCTTCTCCGAGTCTGCAGGAAGTATCAGACCATCCTCACCCCTTTCGCTAGTGTGACTATGGTTGAATATCAAGTCGCGCACAATCTCCTGCGAACGCGCTCGACGTGCACGTACGGTTTCAGTGTCGTGGGTATCATCTCCAACGGTCGTAACACAGGCATGGCCTATGAAGCTCATGCCGTACTTTGAAAGATCGCCTTCGTTTCTTTGCCACCAGCTGTCCATGTCCCCAGACGCGTTTTCGAGTGCGGTTACAACGATTACCATGGGAACAGTGCTGTTGCAAGTCTGTAAGTGGATTTTTTCATAGTGGCGAACGAGTGCACGCGTGGCTCGAGAGCCACGAACGCAGTAGACCAAGAGGGACAGGTCGTCCTTCTTGAGGAAACTTCGAAGGAACCGCTTCAAGCTCCATTCTGCCAACGCAGCTCGCATAGCTCCCAAAGAGCCTCCGTCGAGACCGACCGTGTCCCATATCTTGAACGTTTCTCCGCGTATGTTCACCTCATAGTCTTTGTTATGGACAGTACACGGGTCCGCATCTGGAGAAGTTTTTGCAGCGGATGACCCGACGACTAGGTTGACTAGAGAGCTTTTCCCAACACCACATTCGCCAAACACGATCACGTTTCGGACGGAGACACCCTAGAGAAGAATTGAACATGGATATACCCAAAAGAACGTTAGAGCTAAGATCCACAGACCTTTGGTGTCATAGGTAATGTCAATAGAAATGCTTGCCAGGCGCTGATTATGGCTTCCAGTAGTGAAAGCGGACCAACCGCAAATATGCTAGCCTGATGCACAGAAATAGGCAATCGCCTCGTCAGTCATTCATCCTTAGCGGTTGGAAGGTAGCATTTTGAGTTACCAAAGAAACACGAGGTAGATGCTCAGGGCAGTCTTGCGCGGGTGTTGCCAGTGTCGCACTCTATGTAATCAGCGGTGAAGCAGCCTAAAATGTTGCACTCGGACTAGGCGAGAAAGACGTGAAAAAACTGAATTGATTCGGAAGCTGTTCAGTCTATGTGAGGTTGGACTCGTGTGGTTAGAGTCCTGCAGTGTATGACTCGGCCATACCGACATGCAGTTTCATGGGGAGCAACAGTGTCCTGCTTCGATGTGGCCACAGCACCCACCAGCAGGCAGAAGCAGGACAGAACATTCGTCATGCATGGCCATTTGAACGTCTCGACGACGCCTCGACACCCTTGCTCCAAGCACGAGGCCATCGAAGTCGTGTTAACACTTCCCACGACCCTTCGGCGCCTTTTGAACGCCCATTTTTAGCAAGGCTCGATCGGTGCTGCTTACCGTGCCAGTTACTCACTTCAGGTTACAGCTCGCGCTGGCGAGGACAATTTTTGAGAATTTATAAACACCCATTATTGTCCGAAGGCAGCTATCCACGAGAAGTAGCTTTTTACCAACTGCCATACGGGGAACCGATACAAGGTGTAGTGTCTGCAAGCGCCTGTCGAAACCCCATCGATTGGGTTTGTCAATCGGCCACACTTCGGACCATGAGGCACTTCATGATTTGGGGCCGTAGTCCGCGTGTAAGTGCACTGCAGGTTTAACTCTTCTCGAACGCTCTGTGGTTTCACTTCCTCTTCGTCACGTCTTTCTCGCAGGAATCGAGAACTCCATCCCCGTTGACGATAGCGTCATATTTTGTCGCGCTCTGACCACCTCTCCTCACAGGTAGCCCCTCCAATTCTGGTAAGCCCTATACACTGCAGGCAGTAGTTACGATCTGACACTCTTTCACTTCGACTCAAGATGTCGTTTATGTGGTCAAAAAAGAAGGCTCTGGTTTGAGATCATCATCCCCAGCCCCAAATTCACTCGCATCCACTTCTTCGTCGAACCTTGTCGAACCTAAACGAGATGGCAGTGTTGCCGGTAATTCCAAGACCAAGTGCTACTGATAGCAGCTAACAGGTCCTCGTCTCAGTACCTCAGTCGTCCAATCAGTCAGAATATACGCAACGCTCCTCTAATCTGAAGCCTTCAGTCGTATCCAAATCAGGCCATTCTTCGTCGAACGCTGTCCATGCCACTGTCAATGGTAATTTCTCAGAACATAAGTCCTACTGATCGCAGTTGACAAGCCCTCTTCTAAGTATCCCATCCGTCCAATCAGACAGAATATAGGCAACCCTCCTCTAATCTGAGGCCTTCAGTCGGGTCCCTATCAGGCCCTCCTTCGTCGAACGCTGTCCGTGCCACTGTCGATGGTAATTTCTCAGAACATAATTCCTATTGATCGCAGCTGACAAGCCCTCTTCTCAGTATCCCGTCCATCCAATCAGACAGAATATATGCAACCCTCCTCTAGTCTGAAGCCTCCAGTCGGATCCACATCGGGTCCCCCTTCGTCGAAAGCTGTCCATGCCAGCAGAGACGGTAATTTCTCAGAATACAAGTACTACTGGCCACAGCTGACGAGCCCTCTTCTCAGCATCTCATTCGTCCAATCAGCCACAATCCATGCAACTCTCCTCCGATCGGAAGCCTCTAGTTGGATCTAAACCAGGACCACTTTCGTCGAACGCTGTCCATGCCATCGATGGTAATTTCTCAGAATATAAGTACCGACCGCAGCTGACAAGCCTTGTTCTCAGTATCTCATTCGTCCGGTCAGATACGGAATCTACGCAGCGCTCCTCTAATCTAGGGCGTCTACCTCTACTTGGGTCCCAATCATCAGGACCTTCTTCGTCGAACGCTGACCAGGCCACCAGAGACGGTAATTTCTCAGAACATAAGTGCTACTAATTGTAGCTAATCAAGCCTATTACTTAGGGTCCACATCGTCCCAAGGAGACGGCTTCCAGATCATCTCCGGGATCGAATCGGTGTTCGATGTCATCTTCCAGCGAGACTCATACCGCTAAAGGTTCTGTACATCCTTCATCGAACCTCTTCAGAGCTTCCCCAGGTGGTGATGTCGCTGGTAACTGTTGTAGAACATAAGTATTGCTAATTCTAGCTGACAAGCCTTGCTTAGGAGCTCCTCGTTCGTCTCATCAGACAGAACCTGCGGAAGACCAATCCAACGTTGTCTCCGGTCCACACCCACATCTACTCGTAACCCAATCAGGCACTTCTTCGGCGAGCCTTGACGATGCTACTCGAGATGACATGCTGCCGGTAATGTCCAAGAATGTGAGTACTGATTGCAGCTGACAGGCCCCTTTCCAGGATCCGTACCCCAGACCGCCCCTTCCCGAAAGGAAATGATCATGGGTTTCATAGCCCTCCATGCCCTCCATGACCCTCCATTTTGGGTGGTGGCCGAAAAAATTCCGTAGTGAACCAATCAGACCCTCCCTTGTCGGACCCTGTCGAGGGATTCCCAAGGTAATGTCCTAGTGCATAAGTACTACCACTTGCAGCTGACAAGTCCTTTGCGCAGCACCTACACCCACCCCGCCCAACGACAAAACGATCAATGTCATACTGTTTGGCGAGACTGGTGTCGGAAAATCTTCCGTCATAAACCTTATCGCCGGCAAGGAAGTCGCGAAAGTCTCGTCGGACGTTGACGGTTGCACTATGGCCTCAACTCCCCACCCCTTCGCTCTTGGCAACAGGAAAATCTGTATATTCGATACGGTTGGCCTTGAAGAACCTCAGATGGGGGTCAATGGCTACCTCGCCGCTATCGAAAAGACGTATGAGCTCATTCAATCCCTGAGCAAGGCTGGTGGCGTTCACCTCTTACTCTTCTGCATGCGTGGAGGCAGAATAACGGCAACTGTACAGAGCAACTATCGGTTGTTCTGCGAGTTTCTTTGCAACAAACAAGTGCCTATAGCACTCATTTTCACTGGTCTCGAGAGGGAAGAGCGCATGGAAGCCTGGTGGGAGAGGAACGAGAAAAACATTTTAAACTATGGCATTCGTAGCGTGGGCCACGCCTGCATCACAGCAGTCCGGGACGATACTTCTGGTCAAGATCAAAAGTACCAGGAGTCGGCAAAGACGGTTCGGAAACTGTTGACGGACTACGCTCTCGAGGATAATGCTTTTCTGCTTGAAGGCCAAGTGTGGTTGGTCAGCTTTGGGAGGAAATTGGTGGGATTGATCACGAAGAAGCGTAATCCGAAGCAAAGGGATCTCGTGAAGGTTTTGACAAAACGTTGCAGTTATTGACCCAGAGACTGCAAAGAGGATTGCGGAGGTCATGAGGAAAGGTGAGGAAGCGCCTCAGGCGGGGGTAGATGGTCACGCAGTTGCAGCTGGCGAGAAAGAGTATCAAGAGGAGGCGGATGATCCAGCAGTTGCAGCCGGAGAGAATGAGCATCAAGAGGAGGCGGATGATCATGCGCTTGCAGCCGGCCAGGAAGAGCATCAAGGGGGGGCGAATGATCAGGTACTTGCAGCCCAGCCTAAGCTCAGCCTTGGAGCGATATCTCGTAGTTCACGATAGAGTATTCCGCTAGCACTTGTGTGTTGTCCTTCGTGTATGTTCTGTACCTCACTTCTGCGATATGTTTGCTTAATCTACACATCTTCACCAACACACGAGTACCTTCCTTCTCTGTCGGTAAGTCAAGTTGTTTGCCCTCGACTAGCATCTTCCAGATCAGTCTGATGAACCCCCTAATTCTCTCCACGAAGAATGAAGAGGCCGCAAGGGACGCCCACCTTCTCTCGTGATTCCTCGTATCTAATATATGTGGTCGTGTCCCAGTGACACAGGCACGTCCATGGTACGGAGGTCAAACTTATTCAGCTCGGGTTCATTCATGGTCCACCTCGTGCATCACTGCTTAAGCGCTTTACCTTCGAGATCTGAGTGAGACAAGGATGACCGGATACGCCTCCAGCATATGCTGTTAAGCGGTAACTGGCACTCAGCCTCTCGCATGTAAAACACCAATAAGCGGATTCCGTCACTGTGGCCGAAGGAGTCACCGGGCCTGTAGGCCCCCCTCGATGCTGCCAAGAAATGATCGTTTGGCGAGTTGTGGTTCGTTGAGACCTACAGTTTCAGATAGCTGATAGACGTTTGAGCCGATGGGAAAGGAGTGTCTGGTTGTTTGCAGTGTGCAGATCAGGCTGGTAACATCATGATGGGGCCCAGGAGAGGTTCGAGCAACAGGATAACTGAACAGGAGATTAATTGATAAATGAACTCTTGCCGACTCCTGTTTCGTCAAATATGTCAATATTGCGCTCTTGTTGCAAGCCCGAATAATATTTTGGTGACATTGTGTTCGCAGAAGTCAATATAGAGCCAGCATCCAAAGGTGACATATGTCTCGGTGGGTGTCTACGACTCGACGAATAACTGGTATTCAACCGGAGGTGCTCACTTCATTGGTAATAGGGTGGGAGGATGATCATCAGGAAGCCTTCAGTTTCTCTCCGGGGGCAGCGGCGCAACGTGCATCCGAGGTAAGTCAGCTACGATGCATGGTGGGCATGTGCTTCGACCCTGCACAGCCCTGGAGTCTGGGACGGCCACGAGGTTGTAACGAGGCTCAATTCACAATCGATACCCCGATGAATCTGTTATGAATTACCGAATTCTGGTGGTGTGATGATCAGAACGCCTTAGATGTGATTCAAGTCAAGCGCCCATGGGGAAGATGGCGAAGAGCCTATCCAGGGAGATCGTTGAGAAAGCTTGAGCGCATTTAAGCCACCTTCGCACCGTGAGTGGGAGGCTATCTCTACATCCATTTCTGCAATCATCAGATAATCAGAAAGTCAGATTCGCTTTGTGGCGGGGTCGTTATCTCCCCAGAGTGAGCAAGAGCACAATAGACTAGTGAAAGTACGCACAATGTGGCCAAGCATAACTCGACTTGATCAAATTAGTTATGAGCGATGCACCAGCTACGCCGCCTGATATGCTAGACAATGTTCTGAATGTGTCACCCTGGTGGTCACTCAGTACTCAGTGGTCATCAGAGGCTGAAGCCAAGGGACATCGTTCTTCCAGCGGATCGCAGTCAGTCTGTCGTAGTAACAAAAACCACACAAGGAACTCACGTCTATCGCAACCTTCGACAAACAGAAAACAGCTTAGAACATAACCGTATTCGTGAAACTGGCGTTAGGACGAGTTCTTTCATGAGTTGGTCACGGGCCACAAAAACTCACAGAAACTTCTCCAGACGTCAATGGCTGCATTTTCCGTCATACCAGATGAGGTGTCATTAAAGGAGAAAAAGGCTAGTTACGAAACACCGCAGGCCTCGACGAAGCGACCATGGGAAGTGTTACAGCGCACCAAGCATCCAGCTGCGTTCGTGGTTCCCGAAATTACAGAATATTCCACACTGCGAACTGCAGGCAAAAAGTGCCTGTGGTGGTTGTCGTGACAACAGCGAAAAGAGCTTGGATCTGAGGTGAACAGTGAATAAGAAGGAGCTCAAGAAAATGATCGGATGCGATTCTAATATCACGCTTGTGTGTCAGCCCTCACTGAAACCGAGACCATACATCCCTGCAATGCTTAGCTGGCGCTGCAGGGAGTTTCGCAACGTCGCCTGCGACCTCTGTAAGCACTGCTGGCCCGTTGAGTGGGTGGTTAACGAGGGCGATTGGCTGAAGAGAGCCATTGGTGATGCCAGCGTGCGTCTTTTGATGAACGTAAGACCTTGAAGGACGGCGACAGAATTACGGTGCCAAACCTCATCGTAGACAAGAATACACGGCTGGCCAACGATACGCTGCAGCTTGCAGGCAGCATCATGGGGAAATGGTCGAGTTGCGCGTTAACAATCGAGTACGCAGCTTGTACATTCCTCAACGTGCGCAACGAAACCCGGGAAATGAACCACAATAGCCTCCACCCCGACCTATTAGTCTTCATCGCTGATACAGAGGAGAATGCTGAGACTCTGGAAAGAAACTCGACGTCTTTCACGAGCAATGCAGCGCCGACATGTGCCCTCCTACTATCCTCGTGGTTGCATCGAGGGATGAAGGATTGTGGGCTGAAATGTTTTTGAAGTAGGCATACACACCATCCCGACGCACTTTCTAGCGAAGGGAATCGGCGAAGGCAGGCGGCGTCAAAAGAGTTCTAAGAACTGATTGCAGAATGGTGTCAAGCAACGGGTGGTTTCATTTTTTCCCGCTTGGAGGGGAGGAAAGCACGGTAGCGAAGGTCACTTCAACTTGATGTTGTTTACTGGCTGTTATGAGTCAAGAGTTCCGAGTCTCAGAAGTTCAAGCTAAGCCCGAACATCCCCGTTAAACGTTAACGATGTTACGACGTGCGCGTGGAGACCTACTATGTACTAGTAGATAATCTATATACCGTCCATTGTCAAATCCAATATCATACCAACCAAGTAAAACTCTAACAGTAACGCAAAGATCCAGAAACATCGGCATCGACTCGGAGTGGTCAAACCATAGTCCCAGTACTGTCCAGTACTAGTTGGATCCACCAAACAAATATTTCAATTTTTGAAGCTTTGTTGACTTCTCTTCGAATTTTACCAAACATTTCCCCTCGATGAGCTCAGCTAAAGCTTCGTCAGCTATCTTCACAAGTTCCCCAGGGCAATCAGGACCAGGATAGAAGGTCGGGGTGGCGATAATGGCTCCGCCGTGTGAAGACGACAGGTTTCTCCAACGCGCGGCAGCAGCCTCCGGGTGGTCGAGGCCCCTGAAGACAACGATGAGAGGACACGTTTCTCCTCCATACGAGGAGTGGAACTGCTTGAGAGAAGTCCACATCGAGTCGGGATTCGACTCCGCAGCAGCGTAAAAGACGAGAAGATCGGGACGCGGTTTGGTCTCTAGACGTGGGGTCAGGTTGTCGTGCACGAGCTGTTCATTAACGTGGACATAATTGTACTCTCGATCATTAATGTAGCCCGTGCATTTCTCCCAAGGTGGAGAGGTACCTGGGGCGAGGTGGCCTCGTTGATCCTGCTCTGCTGTGTCACGGATTATTATCATGGGCGTTACCCTTTTCTCTGGATTGCGTGGGGAACCCATGAGGGCGCGAACGTCGGGTAGGGAGGCGGAGATCAGGGAGTCCTCGTGCGCTCTCCAAGTCATGGTGTCATGGTTTTTCTGTATAAGATTGCGAAGTACAGCCCGGGATTTTTCCAGACGGTTTTGGATGGCAGGATGGTCACTTCGCATCGTGGTGACACATGCATGAGCATCGAATCTCATACCGTGCTTCACCAGGTCCTTTGCGTACTCAGTCCACCACGAGTCCATCTCCCCTCATAGTTCTCTAGGCCGGTAACTATCAGAGCCACTGGAACTTTCTTGCGGCATATTGCAGCGTAGAAGATATTGTAGTTTCGAAGTAACGCTTTCCTGGCTCTGGTGCCACGGATGCAGTACATGAGTAGATCGATACCATCTCGTTTGGTTATCTGGCGGAGGAAAGCTCTCAGATTCTCCTCCGCCTGGGTAGCGGGCACAGTTCCTTCGGTGCCTTCGTCCAGCCCAGCGGTGTCCCAAAGGTTCACTCCGAGACCGTTCACCGTGACCTCGTAGCATTGATGGCGAAAAGTACACCCGACCGCATCATTTGAGGTCTTGGCGATGGTCTGGCCTGCAATCACATTTATGACTGAGGACTTTCCAACACCGCTCTCACCGAACACGACAACATTCAGACGTCGAGGTAGTCCACCCTTTGACGGCTATCAGCTTAGCGGTCAAACAAGGCGTGGGTTGCTACTTACATTCAGACCCTGCCTCAGAGGAGAAGGCGGGAAGGACATTGACTCGGAGGCGTTTTGTGGAGACAGAGTCGTGGTTCGGAAAGGGATAGCAGAATTCGAAGGGATTCTCAAGTTGGCAGGTCTGCCATTAGAGGTCCGAGTCACGTTTGACCTCATCTCGTCCTGAGAGACGTCAGTGACGATTTCACCGTGCTTAATGTCCGCTACCTGTGTGTCCTGGGGCTTTCTGGCGGGTTGTTCTGAGTCAAACGGTCGGATGATTACGCCCTTCAAGGTTATATAGAATCAGCAATTAGTTCCATACACTCTGATTCGGAATTGCAGTGCGTTCAGCCACTCACCGGCAACTCGTCACTGGTACTTGGCACATAAGGGTTCTCCGAGTCCTTCCCTGGCCGGCATGGAAGTTCGCAAGACTGAGCATTCAGCGCGTTGATGGTCATATTGTGCCCACTGTGGCGGAAGCTAGGAGGTTGGGGGATTTCAAGTTCGTGTAGTACTACTATAGTAGTAGTACAGCGCTAGCGTGAAGACTAACCGCCGAGACCCGACGAGCTTTCTTAACAAGAACCCTTTGTCCCAGCTGGCACTGGCATATGCGCTCCACATCCAGTGCTTTACAGCTGTGATCAAATATAATGATATTTCAGTTGTTTTTTTTGCGTCGTCGCGTCTGTTCCTAATCCGGAATACCGCATTAGGCTACCATACGCTACGATACAGTACTTCAAAGTCTTTGACTCTTCGTTGTCCCAGCTTGCACACCACAGCTTGTTATTAGACCATGGATGACTCTGATATTGATCAACTTCATTCCATGTCAGAAGAAGAGCCTGATAATCAACTGAGGGCTACCGTGATCTCAACTTCAGATAGGCCACAGCGAGGTAAGCAGTACTACTAACCACTGTAACTCGGGTCTTGAGAGTCACATCATGGATTCACCGCAAATCTGCAGTAGTCAAAGATGGTCTATTCACCTTTGTTTATGAATTTTCCCCAGAACCATCAGCTGTTGCATCCACCCGAGAATCTCCAACTCCAAGTCAGCCTGCCTCCCGAAGTCGAAAGAGATCCAGCCGAAGTGAGCAACCCAGCGATGTTGAAGAGAGGCTGCCCACCAAGCCTACAAAGCGTAAGAGGCATACAAAGGGGCCTAAAGCACCAAAACGTAAGGTTCTTGATGATGAAACCCCGGAGAGCGGAGGAGAGGATGAAGCAGATGCGCCATCTCGGGAGATCTCAGGGCATGTATTCCTTGAGAGCACGTCAACTCAAGTCATTTCTGCCCGTGGCCGCTCAGGAAAGGGATCAACCACCGTTGTCAAGTCTGTCCAGTGCCCTGCATTTCTATTCTCTACCATAACCTCCTTCAACGATCTCGTGCAAGAAATTGCCAAGGCTGCCAAAACGAATGTCGCACAGCTCATACTCACACGACTTCATTGGAAGCATGAAACTCCAGCCAAAGGAGAGCGAAAGTTACTGGCTAATGATGTCGGTTACAAAGCGATGCTCAAGTCAATCGAAGCGAAGAAAGGTAACCCTGTTATCTTCTTTTACCTACCAAAGCCTGCCGAGATTGAAGAGGTACGCATATGTCAATGTCTATTGCCTAGTGGTACTTGCTGATGTCTTCTAGCCTCCTGTGCTATCTACAATCCAGAACAATTTGATGATGGCAAACTACGATGAACTTACCTCTGGAGAAAATGACAGCATCAAGGGTCAAATTGTAAGAAATTTTCAATCTTCATCACCATTCAGCTGATAGCGTATCGTTCAGGATCTCATGCGAAACAGCTATGGAGTGCAGCGGAGTCAGCTGGATGAGCGATACCCTGTCGGAAACCATCCACTCTTCCCAGGAAAGCGCATATATGCTGCCAAAGAAAAGGATTTCTGGGAACTGAGCCCCCTTCGTCTCGACGTATGGGCATCTGCAATTGTCTGGTCGTTTTTAGTAGTACGATGTCTGCTTACTGACTTGTATAACATTCAGGCCAAGGGTCGGGCAACGTACGACACACCGCCCATATCTGCCCATTTTACAGCATCAGCTACAATCAAACCACGCCGGCCAGAGCCTGGGTCCCCCCTTGCCACATTCACGGCCTATCATATGTACCAGAAGGCAACGACTGGCCATGCAGAGGCCCTGCCGCCACCCATTGCAGGAAACGAGTTGGTGTACCAACCCGGAACCGCCCCACCTCTAATGCCAGCCGGTGTTTACCCGTCGCCAAATATGCTACAGCCCTACTACCCTCAATACCCAGGTTTTCCACTGCCCTACTTCCCTCCTGGGCCCTCGTACTATACTCTTCCATATCAAGTGCTTCCCAACTCTCAAGTTTCCGGCTCCAACATGCACCCCATGCATAATCCACCATCTCCAATGTCGTCTCCTAGCGCCACGACATCACACCATGTCACGCTTGAAACATTCTGTACACGATACATGATCTCAACTAAGGATTCTGAGCGACTTGCAGCCCTCGAGTACATGCCGGGCAACCGCCTCGTCGAGCATCTTTCTGAGGCAGACTGGAAAGCAGCCGGATTTTCAATTCTTGGATGGCGAGGCTTTCTATATGCTCATGGTAAATTTTGTAAGGCAATCCGTGACGGCTCTTGGGCCGTTAGTGAAAACATAGCAATGAGGACAACTTCTTGACGCCATTCCTTTGTATCCAGTTCAAGCTAACCATTAGCGCCACTTCATTTTGATCACGCCACAACGAACTTTTGTAATTGTATCATAGTTTACAATGTTATGTACCCTGCATGACGAAACCAACCTTTGCACATGTCTGGCGTAATGTAGCCACAAGCTTCGAGTAAGGTTATGGCTGGGTCTTCATTTCGCCGCAGGACATGGGCATGACGTCGAAGGTAGGCCTTCACTATTGTAGGGGCCTGTTATTACACTTTGAAACACTTCGAAATTAGCAACTCACAGGTACTGAATGACTCCTCAATGGGGTTCAGATCGGGAGAGTAGGGGGGGAGATATAAAAGCAAACAACCTGGAGATTCAATGATTTATGTGATTATTTGTAATAGGAGTCCACATACCGGCGTCACGGACAAGATCAGTAAGATCTTCGTTATGGTGAATACGGCAGTTGTCAAGGACCAGGACAGACCGTTCAGCTGGAAATGGATTCATGTTTGGTAACTTTCGTACACAATAAGCATTCAAGTTATGAGTTGCCATACCACACCACCAAGAGAACAGTACTACGTACCACTTTGTCTGCAATATAGGCATAGAAGGAGTCACTGTCGTATGAACCTTCAACAACCTCAGCTGCAAGGTAGCCGTCTACTGTGATTGCGGCCACAAGGGAATATCGATCCCCTCGAACAAATACGTCTGAAAGTATGGCGCGGGTTCCTGACGCTGCTCTCCCATAATGTCGGGCCCATGTTAGCTCGTTTTTGCTTGTTTCATCGACGAAGACAAGTTGAGATCCGTCGGGAGAAAGCTCTGTGGCTATCATGTGCCTCCATTGGTCACGGCGCTGTTCGTCCCTCTCGATTGCAAGCTTATGGAGCATTTTTCGTGTCAGGCCAACCTCCCGGAGGTTGCGAGATAGAGTAGCCGATGTAATTTGGATGTCATGAACAAGCGCCAGCCAGGTAACTACCTCATCAAGGTAGAGGTCTGATTCTTCTTCAAAAAGCCCCTCGCAGGCTGTCAAAAGGGTCCGTGAAAGTATCCGGGTTGGTCCTCGAAGTGGAGAGGGTGGTCGAGCAACTGTACCAAGCTCATTGAAGATGCCCTCCCAGCGGTACAAACTCGAACGTGAAACACCAAGGGCAAAGCAGATATCGTCCACCATCCAGCCAATTTCCCAGAGACGGAGTGCACATTCTTTGATGTCGTTGCTGATACGGCGGTTCCCCATCGTTATGCAGTGGTGGTGAGTTATCTGGCGAGTTATTGAAGGCATGAACCGTACGATTATCAATTTCAAGCACTGTTCCAAATTAGGAACAGACGTGACGACGCGAAAAAAAAACCCCGAAATGTCATTATATTTGATCACAGCTGTAACATGTCACACTGCTATCGGCTCGTTTTGCACTCTGATCTTGGAGCCCCATACCCATGTTCACATGCACAGAAGCTAACTCGTGGCATGCGATGTTAGAACTCTCTCAAGATCTCACGATTCACTAGCACTGCCCGTGCCAGTGGGTATCGTTCTGGAATCCGCGAGTAGAGGGCGTGTCACTGGCACCGTTAAGTTAAGTTGACATTAAGTTCATGACATGATGCCTCGGAGATGAAATCATGTGCTCCCGTCTTCTGTTCTTACACACAGGAGCCACGATGCAAACTAGTGCTAATTGAGTTGAAGCGATAGTCATTGGTAGCACCGGTGGGGCTTTCTCCTCTGAATCCTCGATTTCTTCCTCCCGTACTCTTGCTACAGTTGCATATTCTTGATTACAACAGCTAGTTGGTCTCAACTCGGATTGGTGGTATTTGTGAGCTCAGATACATATGTTTGCTTTCACTGACGACTTATGCTCACCATAGCCCTCCATGGCTGTCCGTAAAGCCTCTCAGCTGTCTCAGCTGTCTCAAAACGTTGTTGTCTTTGGAGAAACAGGAGCAGGCAAAAGCTCCTTTGTCAATCTCATTATGGGGGAGGAAGTTGCTGAAACGTCGTACGGTGCCGACGGTTGCACTCTGGAATCCACTGTATACGAGACCAACGTCAGAGGCTATCCCCTCCGCATTTACGACACCGTCGGCTTGAACGAGCCTCATCTTGGCGCCGAGCATTATCTCTCCGCGATCGAGAAGGCTTACCGCCTCGTTACTACCTTGAACGACGCTGGTGGTGTTCACCTTCTCGTGTTCTGCGTTCGGGGTGGCAGAATCACAGCGACCACGCAGCATAATTACAGGCTGTTCTACGAGTTCCTCTGTTGTCGCTTGGTTCCCGTCGCCCTCGTCATCACGAACTTAGAGTCCGAGACCCCGATGGAGGCGTGGTGGCAACGCAATTCACAGGAATTCACCAGATTCGGTATCAACGTCATGGCGCATGCGTGCATCACGTCCACACCAGGCTATGGCAACATGTATGCAGACAAATATGAAGACTCCAAGGCGATAGTTTCGGAACTTCTTGCTAAGTGTGCTATGCAGCATGCTTATGCGCTGGAAACTCGCACTTGGTTCACCAACTTCTCAATCTATCTGAGGCGATTGGTTTATTCTCAGCATGTCCACAACAGGAAACAAATGGTGCGCATGCTGACCTCCCGTTGTGGGATGGATAGGGGTGATGCGGAACTTGCGGTGGGCAGGATAGAGCAGGTAGAGGGCGAAGATCGCAGACGGGCATGTATTATCCAGTGACATATTTATGCACACCTCATCCAGCTACGTGTTCAAGTTGCTCCACGTGTCTGCATCGATAATGACATGAGCTGTCATGAATCAATTATAGGCGTATTTGTTCGCGGCAACGCTGAATCTCTGCGACGCCGTAACGCAATTACTAGCCCGGGAATGTGTCAAAAGGACGTCGACCTTGCCCTTGAACCGATATGACGCAAGAGGAAGCCAGGCTGTAAACGCGAGGCATTCGGCCTGAGTTCACACCTTCCTGGCACCGAGTAGCGCGGCCTCGTGGAAGGTAGTCACTTCTCAAGTTCTCCACCTTTTGTTTCACAATCACATCATTGATGGCATAATGAATACAGACTTGAAGGCGAAAGACCGGGTGACGGGGATCGATCGATCGATCTCAGCCAGCCCGGAATCATGTACCCGTAGTCTTGCCTGCAGTATCTCGATACACCATGCGCCCATTGGCACATCACCAATTATACTGATAGACATATTAGTACTCCTGTGGGTCGTATGTCTACCAAGTAGTCCTTTGGTCTCTTCGTCTTTGTGTGACAACTCCGAATCCATTCTACTTCAAACCACTTTCGACGACTTTCAACGTCTCTTAGCGTTGTCGTTTCCTTTGGGTTGTCCAAGATGAAGGTACTTTAGTGCTCCCGCTAGCGTAATGCCCTAGCGATGACCTGGAGTACGACCCACTACTAAAGGAGAGCAAGGTAAACACTGTCTCCTGATACTGCAGGCTAGCTTTGCGGGCTAAATGTTGATTTTTTATGTTCCTTCAGACTCTCTCGATGCCACTGACGACTGAGCCTCTACCGCTTCTGAGTCAGAGTCGAGCCAACATCGTCATCTTCGGCGAAACGGGTGCTGGCAAAAGCTCCCTTGTGAACCTCATCTGTGGTGCAGATGTAGCGAGAACTTCTCCGGAGGCTCGCGCCTGCACGTTGGATGCCAGACATTACGACACCAGAATTCAAGGCAAAGACTTCCGTATATATGACACGGTCGGTCTGAACGAACCTGAAGTGCTGAACGGACCCGATCGCTTGGTTGGCGCCATCATCAAGGCTTATCGTCTCGTACAAAGCCTATCTGCCGCAGGAGGCATCAACTTGCTCGTATTCTGCATCCAGAAGGGGCAGAATCACCTCCAACATGCAGCAAAATTACATGCTTTTCCACGACTTCCTCTGTCACAAGAAAGTCCCCGTTGCCCTAGTCATCACTCACCTCGAACAGGAGCCAAAAATGGAGGACTGGTGGTGTGCAAAACGATTTCCTACTTTCCTGCGTATGGCATCGACACCGTTGCCCACGCTTGCATAACTGCAAAGCGAGAGTTCAGTGACCGATATCAGGCTTCCAGAGAGGTAGTCCACGACCTTCTGGTCACCTATGGCTTTGGGGAAGGCTTCGCTCAGGAGAAGGCTAGCTGGGTAGGAGAGCTATTCCGAAGGCTGCTGGAGCTGGTAGGTATTCTCCCTCGCGCAAGCTCATTCAAAGTTATGTCACAAAAGCTTCGCAAATATGGCCTGGGAGATGTTGAGGTTAGGGCGGTCCTAGATAAAATCAAATTTCATTCGAGATGATCTTGCCTATATAGCTGGCGGGCGTCGACACACATCATGACATGTACAGTAGGAATCTGTTATGGATTCGCTGTCGCTGATTCATCAGACCTGGTCTGTGCAGTTAATATCAAATACGTGCCGCTTTGTATCCGACGACACCCCTTTCCCTTCCTTTCTCTCTAACGTTACGCTTCTCTATCCTAGCAATCCAAAGTTCCTTGTATTGACCACTCCTCACGGTTGTTAGAGTCCTGACATTAGCGTAACGTTACTTACTCTCCTCCGCGGCTGTTACTACTTTATTTATCATCAAATCAATAACACTCACCGTCAAAATGGGCGAATCGACCCCTCCCCGTCTTCGCCTCCGAAGATGTCCAAACCCAAGACCTTCGATGGGGACAAAACCAAGTTTACGAGCTGGTTCCAACACGTCGAGATGTATTGGGCCTATTATAAAGACACCCTGATGATCAAAAGGTTCTTTTCACCTGTCAACTCATGAATGAAGGCCCGGCATCGGCATGGAGTGGCGCCTACTGTGCAAAAGAGCTCGTTAGCGACAAGTCTTAACATGATCCTTCGCGATTTCAATGGAAGACTTTTGTCGCAGCGCTCAAAGAGGCATATGCCCTATCAATATTACTGGAGATGCACAGGCCGACTCCGCCAGCTTAAACAAGGCTCGACTCTCACCGAGCAATTCCTCATCACCTGGTCACAGATCATGGCCGAGGGCAGGTTATGGTAAGGTCGAGAAGGACACCACCGAATCTGACCACCTCATCGACCTGCTTAAGGCCAACGCCAATCAAACTATTATTCATGCCGCTGAAGACACTTATCAACTACATAGGTCGCGTGATTATGCGGCCTTTTGTAAAGCCGTTAAGGAGGTCGGCAAGGCGCTGGAGGAACGAAGCGGAGGAAAGGTCCCCTCGACCATCATTCACCACGCCCTATGTCTGCACCGACTGTCCGCTATATTCCTATTCCACAACAACCCACCCCTCATCCAGTTTCATCTGAGACCCCTCTCCCTTCGCGTCGTGACTCAACGGGGATCACTTACGGAGGCCAAGGACAGCCCATGGATGTCGGTCGGGCGAAAGCCCCTAAAACCTTCGAGTCGCTGCTGGAACTGTAGGGAGACTGGTCACCTCTCTACTAATTGTCCTCAGCCCCGTGTCCCCCGAGCACAATGGGTTAGAAATATGTATGCAGAGTTGAATGAAGAAGAGAAGTTGGAAGTTGTGAAAAAGGAGGATTTTTGAAACCGTCGGAAGGTAGTAGCGCGCCCTTGCCGACGAAAGGTTCGGTTTGTTCCAATGTGACGTCTTCAATGCCTTCCCCCTGTATAGTACTCAAATCTGAAGATGACGTTCATAATTGCTCTCGCCCTGAATCGAACCAAGCGCACCCCCAACCTTCAACCCCTAAAGCGAGACCTGTACCTTGGTCATCTCCTTGGTATGCCTTACGTCTCCGAGATCAACCCCACTCCCGTGCTATGGCACTACTCCGTGTCATGGTTCACACCCGCCGACAACCCGAAGCAACGGAGGAGGTCCTTGTACAACTAAACCGTCTATCCCTTGAAGATGCTTCTGATGCGATTCAGGAACTCCGTGGTCCGAAACGGTTTATCCGGGGAAGTGGAAATTCCCTGATTATCGGGGCGGGCTTACTACTCTTGATGATCGGCGTCAGTTCTCGTTAAGAGCCCTCATTGATAGTGGATGCACTGGCTCTTCCATTGACCAGGGGTTTGTAGAGGCGAAGGGATTAAATGCTCAAGCCCTACCTCGGCCGATACCGGTTTACAATGCGGATGGCACCTTGAACAAAGGGGGTTCCATCACACATACGGTAACGCTCCAAATGGTGATTGGGAAACACTCTGAGCGAATTACTATCGGAGTCACCAATCTTGGAAAAGGTGAACTATTTTTAGGGCATGAGTGGCTACGCTATCACAATCCTTCGGTGGCTTGCTCGATTATAAAAATAATAGAAACACAAAAAAAAAAAAAAAAAAAAAAAAAAAAAAAATGAGAAGGGGACTTTACGGCCTTCCGACGCTGGTGGTGTTCACCTTTCTCGTGTTCTGCGTTTCGGGGTGGCAGAATCACAGCGACCACGCAGCCATAATATACAGGCTGTTCTACGAGTTCCTCTGTTTGTCGCTTGGTTCCCGTCGCCCTCGTCATCACGAACTTAGAGTCCGAGACCCCGATGGAGGCGTGGTGGCAACGCAATTCACAAGGAATTCACTAGATTCGGTATCAACGTCATGGCGCATGCGTGCATCACGTCAACACCAGGCTATGGCAACATGTATGCAGACAAATATGAAGACTCCAAGGCGATAGTTTCGGAATTCTTGCTAAGTTGCTATGCAGCATGCTTATGCGCTGGAAACTCGCACTTGGTTCACCAACTTCTCAATCTATCTGAGGCGATTGGTTTATTCTCAGCATGTCCACAACAGGAAACAAATGGTGCGCATGCTGACCTCCCGTTGTGGGATGGATAGGGGTGATGCGGAACTTGCGGTGGGCAGGATAGAGCAGGTAGAGGGCGAAGATCGCAGACGGGCATGTATTATCCAGTGACATATTTATGCACACCTCATCCAGCTACGTGTTCAAGTTGCTCCACGTGTCTGCATCGATAATGACATGAGCTGTCATGAATCAATTATAGGCGTATTTGTTCGCGGCAACGCTGAATCTCTGCGACGCCGTAACGCAATTACTAGCCCGGGAATGTGTCAAAAGGACGTCGACCTTGCCCTTGAACCGATATGACGCAAGAGGAAGCCAGGCTGTAAACGCGAGGCATTCGGCCTGAGTTCACACCTTCCTGGCAAGAGTACCGT
>MU123699.1:385464-487213 GCA_014904935.1 Melanogaster broomeanus | reverse complement strand
ACTTGGCAAAATGGGGTCACTAAATTCAACCGATGCCCGATGAAGTGTCGCCTGCCAAACCTCCCCCTGAGCGGAAATGAAGCTGACCTCGATGTTGTTGAGGGGTTCCCTTCGGGGGAAGTTGAGGAAGGAGATCGTGTCTTTGCCTTCGACTTCTTCAATTATCGAACTCGGAATGTCAGTGTATTCGGGCCATACAACAGCTTCCCAACAACTAGCTGAAGAAGCTTTGAAGCGAAAGGGTAGAATGCCCTCAGAAGGGACAAATACCACCTCCTATCAGGAGTTTTCGGACGTCTTCAGCAAGGAATCGTTTGACTCCCTACCGGAACGATGTCCATGGGATCACGCATCGAGCTCACTCCGGGGAATCATGTCATCGATTGTAAAGTTTACAATCTATCCCTGGATGACAAAAAGAACTCGATTTCTTTCTTGAAGAGAACTTACGGTCAGTTCGTATCTAAGTCTCCATTCGCATCGGCATTCTTTTTGTCAAGATAGAAAGATGGAAAGCTTCGCCTGACGGTACGAAAGTCAATGCTTCCCCGGTACCTTCCTCTTATTTCAAACTAGTCAACAAGCTCAAGGGAGCCAAGTATTTTACCAAATTGACGTCCGATGGGCTACAACAACGTACGGATGCGGGAGGGTGATGAGTGGAAGGCAGCATTCCGTACTAATCGTGGTCTCTTCGAACCGTTGGTAATGTTTCTTCGGGTTGACCAACTCCCTGCCACCTTCCAGAACATGATGAACGATATTTTCCGAGATCTCATCTTTGCCGGAAAAGCTCCTCTATTTATCTAGATGACATCCTCTATTTACCAAATCTCGAGAGAACATCGTCAAATTGTTCGTCAAGTTCTTCAAATCCTTCGTTCAGCATAAACTCTTTCTCAAGCCAGAAAAATGCGCTTTGAAAAAACCGAGATTGAATACCTGGGCCTTATTATCTCTGAGGCTGCGTTCGAATGGACCCGATTAAAGTCCAAGGAGTCCTCAATTGGCCAACCCCAACGTGCAACAAGAATTCAATCTTTCTCGGCTTCACAAATTTTTTCGTCGCTTCATCCGTGGATTCTGGGGATATAGCCAAACCCCTTCCACTCTTACTGGCAACGTTGACTGGCGATGACTGAATGAACTATCAATCCGCCTCTTGAAGAATTAAATGCACTCTGGATTACATCGCCATCGGTACTTGCTGATCCGACAGATCGACGGTCTGTATCGGGTTGGAAGCTCGGATAGTTCTGGTCACGGCCCTTGCGCAGTTCTCTCACCAATACCAACAGGATGCCTGGCAACCCATTGCATTTCTCTTCCAAATCCCTAACTGCCACAAGGAACGTTAACTATCAAATCTATGGAGCGCGCAGCTACTTAGCTATTACTGACTTGCACTTTCGGAATGGGCGAGAGTCTGCTCATGGTGCCCGCTCACTTTTCGAAATCTGGACTGTATTCACCAGAACCTCGAAACTTCCGTAATGCCGCAAAAACTCAACCGCGTCAAGCTCGCTGGGTATACGAACTTGCAAGTTACGACTCACTCCACACATCGTCCCTGGACGGAACTCACTCAAAGCTACATCCTGTCGCTGTCGACCAGATTCATGAGAAAGTGGAGAGGATAATGAAAATGTTCACCCTCTATCCAAGCCAGAACACTTCCGTCGGCTCGACATTCTCACTGGAAAATCTTCTTTCATTTGCGTATCCGCCGACGTTCAACCAATCGGACCAGATTGTCCGGTCAAAAACTGGACGGAGAGATGATTTGGAAGAAGTTGAAAAGGTAGTGACTTGAAAGGAAGGATATATACTAACCTATCAGACTGGCGTCTACGAGAAGACATCATCCGAGAGGATTCTACGACTCCCGCCTCGCGGGACATCCAGGCCAAAACCGAACTCAGACGCTTGATCACTCGGATACTAATTGGTGGCCTCGAGTCCTGCATGATGTTCGCAAATACGTCGAGGATGTGAGACCGCAGTCTGTCAACGCACTAAACTCGTCATCTCTGCCGTGGGCCGCTCCATTACATCCTTCATGACGTCCCCACTCGCCCTTGGGAGATTAATATCTCTGGACCTGATCGGACCCTCCCAGAGGTCCACGGGACACAATGCCATCGTTGTAATTGTTCGACCGGTTCTCGAAGAGATCCAAGGATTCATTGCCTTCCCCAGATTGAAATCACGTCTTCGGAATGCATCGCACCTCCGAGATCCATGTCTTTCGAAATCCACGGACTACGCCTACAAGATCATTGTGACCGAGGCTCTAACTTTGTCTCCGCATTCATTGAGGAACTCTACTCCCAACTTGGATTTCAGTAACCCGAGCACTGCGTTACCAACCGCAGAGGACGGGCAAACGGAACGACTCAATCAGAGGTAGAACATTACCTACGGGTGTCACCCAATTACCACCAAACAGATGGCCCGAATGGACTTTGCCCTCGCCGCAGTTCGGCCTATAACGACAAATGTCAGCCTCTACCAAGCAGTCCCCATTTTACCTGAACTACGTTTTTCATACCTTGGAAGGAAGTAGTCCGCGAAGAGCAGGGTCGAGTGGAGGCCGGCGCAAGAGCTTTGCTTGATCGAATGAGAGGGTACGATTAGAAGCTGAAGCCGCATTACACAAGGCGCACCAGAAGACATGAAACGGGCCTTCGATAAACGTGTCGACACCCTCACCCGAAATTTAAGGGTTGGGGTCGAGTTCTGGTTAGAGCCGGACTCTATCACGTCGACCGTCCCACCAACAAAGCTCGACGACAAACGCTATGGGGCCCTCATCATCCCTTAGCACATGGCGAGGTCCGCTACAAGTTACCGACTGCCCTTACATGGGACGTCGATCTCCCTATTTTCAATGAATGCGTCCTCACTCCCTACACACCACCACAGTACCCTTCTCAGATCAGGCCTCTTCCTCCTCCTCCTGACCTCATCGACGGTTTCGAAGAACAAGAGATCGAAGAGATACTCGATTCACGGCTACGTCGGGGTCGCCTCGAGTATTTGATTCATTGGAAAGGCTTTCCGCGAGAAGAACGCGAGTGGAAACCCACCTCCGAACTTACTCACGCAAAGAAGTTATCGCCGATTTCCACCGTCTACATCCCGCCAAACCCCGTCCAATGCCGACCATGCAGCTTCGATTTCAACGACTCGAAAACTTTACTGTCCCAAACTCCATACCTCACCACTTATTCAATTGGGAGAATGGTACGTTCGAACGAGACGAGAAGCGAAAGCAAAGTGACGAAGAAATATGGTATGACGCTCTTGAAGAACAACCAACAGTCGCGAGACGCGACTTTTAAGCCGGGGGTAGTGTTATGGATTCGCTGTCGCTGATTCATCAGACCTGGTCTGTGCAGTTAATATCAAATACGTGCCGCTTTTGTATCCGACGACACCCCTTTCCCTTCCTTTCTCTCTAACGTTACGCTTCTCTATCCTAGCAATCCAAAGTTCCTTGTATTGACCACTCCTCACGGTTGTTAGAGTCCTGACAGAATCACTAATTGTAACGTTTATGGCACGATACCTAATACATATCTATTTCATGGGATAATGATAAACTGCATCTGCAGGAAAACCAATTGCCAGTATACCACCTGCGTTCATACAAGCTCTATAGCATGTTCAACCATCTACTTGAATGCCAGTCTTGTGAGCAAGACCACAAGTCTGCCAGTGACAATTGTCAGATCTCTGGTAATCGTTGAGAATTGTGGGGCATCCACCGATGACATCGAACGAACGTCGGGCTCCTTGTTGTAGTGTGCTGATATGCCAGCATCAAACACTGGCTCACAACGCTTGGTTTTTGTAACTCGTGCATGAGGAATGCCGGTAATATACACCATGTCAACGGAGTACAACGAGATTGAACGAGTAGGAGAATTAAACGGAGCAGCACTGACTCCAGTTGGCTGAGCAGCTGCGTCATCATCGTCTTAAGTTAGGTTGTCGAGACCTTCTCGAACAAAAATGAGATGGTTCCGCCCGGGACGTTCGCGTACGGGACAGCAAGGGTGTCATGTCATCCATCGATGATATGTTGTCGAGGCCGACAGCGGACAGTGACGACTCTTCAGTTAGACTTTTGACTCTGCTGGCTCAAGTTCGATGTCTTCGTCCTCCCGCAGCGTCCGCGAAGTGAAGGAACCGCCCGCAGAATCATCGTGAACGTCGTTTTCGGGCGCGGACGACGCAGACAGTTTATGTGAGTCCACTCCCCTAGCGCAGCGAGTCCAGCTTTCTTCTTTTGGATTCCTGGCGAATGGTCGTGTTAAATTGCAGCCCCGCGTTGGTTAATACGAATTTGTTCCTCCTAGTCCAACTTGTCGAGATGGTCTGCGTTGAGCTGAGATGCAACGACGAATCCATGTTCTGAAGAGTCGTCATCTCCATCAGCCGGTTCCTCCACTTCGGTGCTCGTTTTGCCGCCATGGAGTGTTTGATATTCCCCGGCCCCGGCCTCGTGGAAGGTAGTCACTTCTCAAGTTCTCCACCTTTTGTTTCACAATCACATCATTGATGGCATAATGAATACAGACTTGAAGGCGAAAGACCGGGTGACGGGGATCGATCGATCGATCTCAGCCAGCCCCGGGAATTCATGTACCCGTAGTCTTGCCTGCAGTATCTCGATACACCATGCGCCCATTGGCACATCACCAATTATACTGATAGACATATTAGTACTCCTGTGGGTCGTATGTCTACCAAGTAGTCCTTTGGTCTCTTCGTCTTTGTGTGACAACTCCGAATCCATTCTACTTCAAACCACTTTCGACGACTTTCAACGTCTCTTAGCGTTGTCGTTTCCTTTGGGTTGTCCAAGATGGAGGTACTTTAGTGCTCCCGCTAGCGAATGCCCTAGCGACGACCCGGAGTACGACCCACTACTAAAGGAGAGCAAGGTAAACACTGTCTCCTGATACTGCAGGCTAGCTTTGTGGGCTAAATGTTGATTTTTTATATTCCTTCAGACTCTCTCGATGCCACTGACGACTGAGCCTCTACCGCTTCTGAGTCAGAGTCGAGCCAACATCGTCATCTTCGGCGAAACGGGTGCTGGCAAAAGCTCCCTTGTGAACCTCATCTGTGGTGCAGATGTAGCGAGAACTTCTCCGGAGGCTCGCGCCTGCACCTTGGATGCCAGACATTACGACACCAGAATTCAAGGCAAAGACTTCCGTATATATGACACGGTCGGTCTGAACGAACCTGAAGTGCTGAACGACCCCGATCGCTTGGTTGGCGCCATCATCAAGGCTTATCGTCTCGTACAAAGCCTATCTGCCGCAGGAGGCATCAACTTGCTCGTATTCTGCATCCAGAAGGGCAGAATCACCTCCAACATGCAGCAAAATTACATGCTTTTCCACGACTTCCTCTGTCACAAGAAAGTCCCCGTTGCCCTAGTCATCACTCACCTCGAACAGGAGCCAAAAATGGAGGACTGGTGGTTGCAAAACGATTTCCACTTTCCTGCGTATGGCATCGACACCGTTGCCCACGCCTGCATAACTGCAAAGCGAGAGTTCAGTGACCGATATCAGGCTTCCAGAGAGGTAGTCCACGACCTTCTGGTCACCTATGGCTTTGGGGAAGGCTTCGCTCAGGAGAAGGCCAGCTGGGTAGGAGAGTTATTCCGAAGGCTGCTGGAGCTGGTAGGTATTCTCCCTCGCGCAAGCTCATTCAAAGTTATGTCACAAAAGCTTCGCAAATATGGCCTGGGAGAGGTTGAGGTTAGGGCGGTCCTAGATAAAATCAAATTCATTCGAGATGATCTTGCCTATATAGCCGGCGGGCGTCGACACACATCATGACATGTACAGTAGGAATCATTGATTGTAATGTTTATGGCACGATACCTAATACATATCTATTTCATAGGATGATGATAAACTGCATCCACAGGAAAACCAATTGCCAGTATACCACCTACGTTCATGCAAGCTCTATAGCATGTTCACCATCTACTTGAATGCCAGTCTTGTGGGCAAGACCACAAGTCGGCCAGTAACAATTGTCACATCTCTGGTAATCGTTGAGAACTGTGGGGCATCCACCGATGACATCGACGAACGTCGGGCTCCTTGTTGTTAGTGTGCTGATATGCCAGCATCAACACTGGCTCACAACGCTTGGTTTTGTAACTCGTGCATGAGGATGCCGGTAATATACGTCCATGTCAACGGAAGTACAATGAAATTGAACGAGTAAGGGAGAATTAATACGGAGCAGCACTGACTCCAGTTGGCTGAGCAGCTGCGTCATCATCGTCTAAGTTAGTTGTCGAGACCTTCTCGAACAAAAATGAGATGGTTCCGCCCGGGACGTCGCGTACGGACAGCAAGGGTGTCATGTCATCCATCGATGATATGTTGTCGAGGCCGACAGCGGACAGTGACGACTCTAGTCTAGACTTTTGACTCTGCTGGCTCAAGTTCGATGTCTTCGTCCTCCCGCAGCGTCCGCGAAGTGAAGGAACCGCCGCAGGAACATCATCGTGAACGTCGTTTCGAGCGAGACGACGCAGACAGTTTATGTGAGTCCACTCCCCTAGCGCAGCGAGTCCAGCTTTGCTTCTTTTCGGATTCCTGGCGAATGGTCGTGTTAATTGCAGCCCCGCAGATGGTTATACGAATTTGCTTACCTCAGGTCCAACCTTGTCGAGATGGTCTGCGTTGAGCTGAGATGCAACGACGAATCCATGTTCTGAAGAGTCGTCATCTCCATCAGCCAGTTCCTCCACTTCGGTGCTCGTTTTGACGCCATGGAGTGTTTGATATTCCCCGGCCGCCACATTCACAGCCCAATAGGTCATGGGTATTGCAAGCTGTGTCAGGTTGGATGCGGAAGATGTCACGGAGCTGAACTGGATCGTTAGAATCGTCGTTCGTGTAAGTGAAGGAGGACAATCACTCACATCTTTGCGAGATGAACGAGTCGGCCTTTGACCCAGCATTTCCCTGAGTATAGTGTTAGTAAATCCAAATTTCGACAGACACTGTCTCACATTGCCCATGAGCGCTGAGAAAAGTCAAATCAGCTATCACGACATCGAGATGGGAAGTGCTACTTACAATTACTCAAGCCAATCTTGGTGACTTGTCTTTGGAAGATTTTCTCTGCTACGACGTAAGGTTAGATGTTGCAACTGACCATTCATGGGGACGCTTACCATCGATAGTCCCGGCCGTTAAGAAGCGATATATAAAGACGGGACGCTTTTGGCCGTCACTGAAAGCGGATGAGTGTGGAATAGAGAGCGTTCCCTGAACGAACGAACTGACCGATGTATTCGTGCCATTGCCTGCAGATCATGACTGGAAAAGACTATGAACGCAATGATATTTCATTGATGAGCAATGTGCACACCTTGGGTTCCAATCGGAGTCAATCAGGCACAAACGTGAGGCTCCAATAAGATTAAGTCCAACACCGCCGGCCTTGGAACTAAGGAGGAACAGACTACAGACCCAGTCAAGGGACACAATCGATGGCAAGACATGGTGATGCGACGTACAATGGTTGCGTTGAGAAGAGCTGTTGAAGACATTGACGTATTCTTGTCTTTTCGCAGCTGGTGTCTGTCTGGGATACCACGTCACAGTCGGTAGGTGCTACCTAGCGAGCACACTTACCCATCTAAACGGAAGTAAGTGTAAGATTGTTTCTTGCAGAACGCTTCAATTACGTTGAGGGTCGACGTATAGTGAGATACGATGATGCATTTCTCTTCTGTGTGCTGCTTGCTATTTATCATCCATCGTAAGTACCATGAGCACCTCACATACCTGTCTAAGTGTTTTGAGAAGAGTTGCCAACGCGGTTAGCTTGCCTTCGTCGCACATGTCCTCAATACGGTTCCTGAAATCACACAAGGGAGGGCATGCTCACCACTGAGGGAAAAGTCCTCGATTTGTGCCCTCTCTGGGAGTAATTTAACCGCCTCCATGACGCCCGGTCGGACGATGGGCTCTCCTTTGGATGCTCTGGCTTTATCCACCTGGGCTTTAAGAAGGACAGGGCTATTGCTGACTTTTGTCAGCATGCCAATGAGAGCAAGGGACTCCGCTGTCGAGCCTTCAATGAGAGTGTCCAGCTTCTCTGGATTCAGTATTGAATGCGAACATAGAAAGCTGGAGTTGTGATGGTGTCACAAACACCACGTATTCGTCTGCGAAGCAAGTTAATACAAATAAAAAGTACCCATGGAATGCGAGAGCGACTAACGCTTGGGAGGCAGGTATTTCTTCAAAAGTGTCGCTTCACGTCGCAGTACGAAGCTTTTTGCTATCGTGGACAACTAGTCCTTCTTTTCATGAGCAGTTCATGGGCCATATTACTCCCACCTAAACATACCTGGGCGGAACGTGCTTCCCCAATCTCGAACTCCTTCTCCGTGCGATCCGGTGCTCTGCTCTTCAGGATGGGGGCCTCATACACTCTCCGGAACGTATTGTAGTCATCTAGATGATGCTCGAAGGACGGTAGATAAGGGTGGTTTCTTTGTACGTACCGAGTAGACCAGGGTTGCAAAAGTCGGCCTGCGTATTTCAACAACAGCGTTTGAGTGCTGTGAACAACTCTCCAAGCCATCCGACTTGCCATTGCATGAAACTCGCTCAGGTCATTTTGGATTGGTGTCCCAGAGAGAATTATTCTCCGAGGGGTACGAAGTGCCTTGAACATCATGGAGGTCTTGTTATTCGCTGATTTCAATCTATGCCCTATAGGTCGGGAATTTGACGTGAAACAAAACAAGAGGAAGCTCATTTTACTAACCTTCATCGCAGATTATCATGCCAATTGGAGGACTACCATTAACCAGAGTCAGGACAAGCGACCATAAAGCAATATTTATTACTCACTTGCAATATGCCAGGTCATTGCTAGGGGGGAGCAGCTCCAACATGCTTTAAGACCAAGCAAATACCACTCACATTACGCTCCGCAGTTTCTCGTAACCGATCACCAGTACCTGATGGACTCTCCTGCAACATAACCGCAAAATGAGGAAGCGAACGATTTGAGATATTTGACCTACGAATTCACGAATTGCTTGATCTGAGATTTATCCTTGTCTCCAGCCAAAACACCAATACGGTCGCGACCAAGCCTTAAAAGTATATGTAGTTATCTAGGAATATCCACAGTTTGCGCTGGAACTTACCATTTGCGGAATTCGGCACGCCAGTTCTACAGCAGAATTAGCTCAAGCTGGTTGGCCTCGCTGGTTCAGGCTCACGTTGATCAACGAGACAGGGCACACAATCAGTACCTTTCCTAGCACTGCTCCCCCTCCATAAGGGTTTTGCTCTGCACCATGCTAGCTTTAGGTACATATCAGAGAGTGAGTGTGACGTGCCTCACTTAAAAGCGTCCAAACCAATGCGATTGTCTACCAGTAATGAGTCATCCTGGAGAGCTGAAACAGATGCAATACATACCTGCAACGTTTTCCCGAGGCCCCTGAAGAGAACGAAAGTTACACAATTTCTGGGGCATTAACACATGACGCACATGTCATCTGCAAGAATGCAACCTTGACCTTCATGCTTTCGTAGACCCATGACACATTCGTACAAGAAGCGCACACCTGAAAAGTATCAACATCTAGCTGCGCCTCACATCGAACAAGCAACCTTCAATCTGGTGAGGTCGCAAGTATCTTGTAATGACGGGGTCAATGACAACGGCGACGATGGGAAGGCCTCTATCATGAAATGATCAGTCCCATTCGAAATGTCGCAGAATCCACGGTACTTTTTGTTGAATTTGTCCGAATGCTCTTTGGTCGGCGCTTTCATGACCACTGCGCCTTCAGCCTGCGGATCGTGCCTGAAGCCAAAAATGAAGTACTGAAGCTCATTTCTCGTTCTAGCTACTCACAAGGGGATATTCGAATTCTTCTTGGGAAGTTGACCGTAGAAAGCCGCTGGCGGAACAAACGCTTTCGGTGATCGTTGCTTGGGGAACATTCTCCTTCGTGGAAGAACGAGCCTGTGGCAAGGTAACATATTGTGTGAAAGGCAGCTTCTCCCGACCGTCTACCTCGGGATCAACTATTTCCTCCTCCACACCAATAACGGACGGCATTTGGGAGGCCTGGATGGGCGAATCCAGTTGCATCCTCCTTACCTCCAGCATGAAATCGATATCCGTTGTAGAGTGGAAGGCCATCCCATTCCTTACGCCCGATTCTGTGACAAGGACATGGTTTAGTATGATGCCTCACATGAGAATTAAGTTCCGAACATTTTGCCCTTCTCAGATATCACAGTCAGTTTATTTCCGACGTGTTGAACAAACGCATCGCCATCCCACGTCTTATGTTTTTTGCCTTGAGGTTTACGCCTGGATCACTCTCTCGTCAATGTGATGGTGAACATAGACTATATGCATACCAATTTGCAGTCCAGCATGATCGTGTTCCTTGAGGCTCTACTGCGGCAGTGTGGGACTGACCGGCGAGCAGAGCAACAGGCTGGAGGTCTATGGCTTGCCTCTGAATCGTGGGTGCTTTGTAGGGAGTGGTCAAATTTGAGGGTTTCAGCGGTATGAATTGCTTCTGGATAGCCAGAGTACTCGCAACAGCCAGACCAGACGTAGCTTTGGAGCCACGACCAAAACACCTCCCAGAGAGATAGTCCGCCCTCGATATGGAGTTGTCAATTCCGATCTCCTTCCCACCAAACTGATGCTCCCCGCCTCTTCTGCTCTGGGCGCGTTCAATGAACCAGCTCCCATGCTTCGACAACAGGTATCAGCGCAAGCGATGCGATAGCAAGAGGAGGGGCGCGTACAATTTGCCTTCTAGGTCGTACATAGTTCCCCTTGCACCATTTAACACGAGAACTGCGTCTCCATCCCATGTTTTATGTTTCTTGTACTGTGGTGTCCGCCTGACGAGTTGTGATCAGCACATGACAAAATGACATCCTTTGAATTTGAAAATGAACGTACCATTGTATCATCCAATATTCTTCCTTTGAACTTCCACTGGCTATAGTTAGCTGTACCACGACCATCAGGGCTCTCGACTGCAAGTCGCTTCCGGCTGGTTTGGTCTAGCGGATGCTTTCGCTTTTCTCCAACTATAGGTGATTGAACGAAGACATTGGGAGTTGAGCGCGTGTAAATAACCCTGGTTGTTGTACTTGTTGCCAGTAGGGCCGTCAGTGTACGTTTGAACGTTGAACCTGTTGAACAAGTGACCTGAGACGCGTCCGAGTCAATTGCCAGAATATATTATTCCTTAACGCGTGACCAGGCGTGACCGCGTCAAGCTCGGTCCATCGCCGAATTTGGAGGGCAGGGATTGTAAAATATTATTAATAAGCAAGTTACCGTATGGCGAGGAAGTAGGAAAGTTGGGCGATCCTCCGGCATGTACAATTGTGTTACCATGATGTTGTCATATCGCCACCTCCAAGCCCGTCACTAGTAAAAAGTACCCTCACCACCACCACTCCCACCGCCCCCTCCAACACCGTTTTGAGTAGATTTTTGCCTGACATAGACAGCCAACTGCAAACCATCAAGGCGCATTGGCTCGCAATTTAGATGCTCCCATACACAGGTTCTCCATCAATGATAGTAGCTTGTACTTTCGTCTTGAGGATCTGATCAACAGTAACCCTCATGATATCTTGCGAAAGAACGACAAAATCTGCACGCTTTCCAGGAGTGATCGATCCAAGTGCGTCCTCTGTGAAAGAAGCATACGCGGCATCGATTGTCATGCCTATCGATCAACTACAGTCAGACGTCGTAGTTGTTGAGCAGACGAAGCAGCGCGCTCACCTCGTAAAGCTTCCTGACGGGTCAGGCGCTGCTCGGGGAACCTGAGAACATCATGGGCACGGGCATTATCTCTCCAGTGCGGTAACCTTACCATCCAGATGGTCCTTTGGGAGAAGCACCATTGGGGTCCAACCTTGTTACAGCCGCGTAGAAGCCAGAAAGAGGGTTCATACCCTCTACCGGGAAGTCGGAGCCAAAGGCAAGCCGTGCACCATGATCTAGGAGAGAGCGGAAAGCATACAGTCCTTTCACACGCTCGGGTCCCTGCGGTACACGCTGCTGATTAGTAATGTGTGATACCTTGAAATGCAAAACGCACAAGACGGTCCTCAGCATACCACATATCGCTTACTCTGTGAACAACTGATTCTCAAAACAATGTCGGAAACATATGAGAGACGCGGGAGAACGCACGCATGAGCAGCTTGTACACTTGCGATCACTGGGACACGGGGTTTCCTTGCTAATTGACTTATCAACCTGATGTCGACGCACCTCCTAGTTTGCCTACGCGAGCAATATCTTCTTTGGACAGTATTTGGGCGTGTTCAAGACGGGGACGCAATGCTGAAACATTGGCATTCCCGAGTGCGGCTTCGAAAGCATCTAAAACAATACGATTTGCGTAGTCACCAATGGCATGGACATTCTAAAGTTACGAGAAAAAATGGGAAACTTTTTACACTCGAATCGTGGGGAGTAACTCACAACTTGCCACCCGTCATTGGAATAACGATGGACGACCTCACGCAACACTGTTTCATCCAAACGCATAAAGCCCTTGGTCCCCGGATTGTCGTGGTAAGGTTCATACAGCTGTCGCAAAGTTGTCATCAATAACTCATAGAAGGGGCTCCGCTATATTTCTTACTGCTGCTCCGCCAGACCTCAAGGCACCTAATCGCAGTGACTCATCATTGACAGCACTACCACACATAAGAACCATTCTCTTACCATCCGCGAAGATTTTGACGCTGCGTGCATTGAGGCGGCCGTTGCCTGCATTGATGATAGGTTTCGAGATGTTTCCCCAATAAGGGCCATCTTCATTGAAGTACTGCATCCCATAAATTCGGATCTATATGACTAGATAAGGGCACGGATCAGAGGAATCTTTCTTTAATACATACGGGAAGTGACCCTTCAGCTGCCTGCCTTTCGGATTTCAAGGGTTGAGCCGGACACCTACCAAACTACATAAAGACCTTACCTCTTGAAAAATTCGAGTGATACAGGGCTAAAGCCAGCATCGTGGATAGACGTGAGGCCGAAGGACAGCGCATCCCTCACGGTTAAAGCAAAACGTCTACGAAGATCATCTTCCGTCAGGGCCGGTGTCTTTACCAGGCCCTGTGCGTTATCAAGTAATACACCTTGAAGATTCGTGAGGACACTCTACGGGTGCGTGGCCAGGAATTAGACGAACCAGTAGGATTACCAATTGCATCACGAAGAATCACACCTCCCTCCACAGCCACTTGTGGGAATGGAGCACTCAAATCAAGAGCCTTCTTCGAAGTCCACAACGCATGACCGTCTTTACTTTGGAGTACCACCGGCCGCCCGCGGATGACCGGATCCGCATCAAGTGCATCCTGGTGCATGTTTATAAACTAGCGGTGTCAAGGGCAAGGATCTTACGCACCGCAGTAGGCCACTCTTCCACTGGCCAAGACGTGTGGTCCCATCCCCAGCCTTCTATGAACTTGGATGTGTCGCTATAGATATCCGGATTCGCTGTGATGTAGTCCCTCACGAGCGCCACAGTCTCTGTACGGAAAGTTGGCGGACGCGTAAAGGAAGACCTGTTCATCGAGGCCTACCTTTAATCGACTTCCCACCTTCAAGGGAGAATTGCCGGCTAGCGCCATACTCCAGTATGTGAGCATGAGAGTCTGCACAGAAATTTTACTTCTCATGAAGTTTGAAACAGCGGCAGACTAACCACTGAGACCGGGTACCACGATTGACTCGTCGCCGATGTATCGAACTGGGAGCGTGAATCTGGAGTAGTTTTTAGCATTCCAGCGAGCTGAAATCTCCTCTGGGACAACGTAAGCACGTAAATATATATTCAGGCTATGGGTCATTGCGGTGACAACTACCTAAAGACCCGGTGTCGACGATGAACGCGTCGTGAACCACTAGGCACTGAACGGCGGGGTTGTTATCGTCGACGGTATATATCTTTGCACCGGCACGCGAGCAAACGGCATAACTGCTCGTTACAGCTACTGGCCCACTTTGACAAAGCCAGAGGGCCACGGATGATGCAAGAGACAGCAAGATGACAAAATTCCTGGTGATGGTTGGGTTCTGCGGAGCCTGGGCGACGTTGGTCTTAGTTGGGGCCTCTTCCATTAAAGGAGGGGTATTGGAAGTCCGTTTGCGTAATTCTGACATTAGCCCTATGCACTTGAGGCGAATCAGCACAAGAGGACTAGCTAAATGGCAGGGGGAAACGCATGCACACCTGAGAGAGTCGTAAGCAGAGGTGGGGGGAAGAGATCACAGATTGAACGGTTGCAGCTGGCAGGGGCTTTATAGCGGGCGCCTAGTGAGCGCCTTCTGGATCCCTGTGCGCTTATTAGTCATTAATCATTCGCGGCGACTCAGTACGCGGGGTGTTCAACGGTGTTACTCATTTTTATCCTCATGACAGTATGTCATGTGTATGATGTAGTAAGTTGGTGGTTCAGGCCTTTCATGCAGGACCGTGAAACCAACATGAAACATACAAACAAAGCGTGAGAAAATACAGTCCCTGACACGTCGGTGTGCACGCTCTGCACTCAGTACTCTAACTCCACCTGATTGTATTCACCTATTATCAATTCAAGTCATGCCATGGAATGATGTTCTTCGTGCAGGAGAGAGCCGGATGTTTTCATCTCTGAACTCACACAAGATGTTACTCTATACAGTCCTGTCTTCTGTGGCTGTCTCTGCCACGATTGCAAGTGCTCTCAGGAGCCACAGTAATTTCTACTCGCTTGCAATCCATCTTTCCAAGAGTAACCGGAGCGTTCTGGTAAGTCACCACTTCCAGTGCGCTGGATCTCCCTAGTTTACTCGCTCCAAGATTCTCGCCAACTTCGGGTTCTTGCTTGCACTACTATGTGGGCAATGTGCACAACGCATATTCTTTGGTCCCCTTCGACCGCAGGAAGTCGAAGTAGGCATTCATACACCCAATACAGAAGACCTATCTCATGCTGTATTAGCGTCTCTATGACCGACTATGGTTCTTTGTCACAGAGTCACTCCTGGCGTTTACTATCTTCCGAGATGACTTCGACATTCCGTTTGTGCTCATGTTCGGCTTCCTCCTTTTTGTCAAATCCTTCCACTGGTTGGCTTCGGACCGTGTCGAATGGGTGCGTCATTCTCGCCATTCCAATTTGACTACATTCTGACGCGCGCGCTTCATGTTAGATGGACCAACGTCCTTACCCTGGACCACCAGCTCTATTCCATATCCGGATGCTCAGCTTGTTTATCATCCTGTGGTTTGTTGACATATTCATGTTTACCTTCGCTGTGGATAGCACCACAAAGAACGGCATAGGAGGTATGATGATGTTCGCCAGTGAAGTAAGTCCACGCGAACCAGCAAGCATAATTTCGTGCCAACCATTCACAGTACGCCATCCTCATGGCTAGCGCTATGAATGTCACAGCCAAATATCTGATCTGCGTCATCGATCTTCGTCGCGCTCAGATAAGGGGGGGAGAAAACGCACCTCCGTGGCAGAACAAGAGCATGTGGGTCTTCTACGTCGAGCTCGTGACCGGTATGTCAACTTTCCGTCATGCCACGTCGCCTCGACTTCTGACCACAGCATTTCAGACTTCCTGAAGCTCGCAACGTACCTCCTGTTCTTTTTACTAATCGTCGCCCTCTATGGCTTACCGCTAAACATTATCCGGGATGTTTATCTCACTGGACGTTCGTTCATTACGCGGCTCCGCGCGTTGATCCGTTACCGCGCGGCCACCCGTAATATGGATGAACGATACCCGGACGCAACTGAGCAGGAGATGTCAGCTATGACAGATCGCACATGTATCATTTGCCGCGAGGAAATGCATCATCAGGGAAGCTTAGCTGCAGACGCTCAGCCTGAGGCACCACGTCTTCCTGATGGGCCAAATATGACGCCCAAGAAGTTGCCCTGTGGGCATATTTTCCATTTCTACTGCCTGCGATCGTGGCTTGAGCGCCAACAAAGCTGTCCAACTTGGTCAGTGTTCATTCGCGATGCTATCGATTGAGCTAGTTTGTACTGATTCCACTCTTCGCAGCCGACAGAGTGTACTTGACAACCCCCCACAAGGTCAGCAACGTCAACCACAGCCAGCGCCACCACAGCCACAGCCTGGAGTACGTCAGCCCAACCTGTTTGGAATCAATCAGGCTGGCATTCAGCAACAAGGGGAGAATGATGATCCTCTCGCTCGTGTCTTAGGACGGTTTGCACGTAACGCCGCCCAACCACCACCACCAGCCACTGGTCAGCAACCACAAGTTCCGAGGAACACAGGCGCCCAGGGTTGGCTTCCCGGTCCGGCGCCGGGTGTTCTCATACAGTATAATATCCAATATCAAGGTCAGCACCCACAGGGCCAAGTTCAATCACCGCAAACCTTGTCCACCACTCCACAGCCTGTGCCTCCCTTCACAGGGTTTGTTGGGCCAGATCGAAATTGGCGTCCATGGGATTTCGACCAACGGTGGTTTAACCGGCAGGGTGCACCAATCGCCAATGATGCTTCGACGAGCGCTAGTAATAATGAAGTTCCTGAGACGCCCACATCTACTCGAGACGCTCCACAAACACCTGGTGAAGCTGCCGCACAAGCAGCATTACGGCGTTTTGGTGGGAACTCCGCTAGCTCTTCTAGTTCAACCTTGCCTTCTCGCCACACCTCATCTATCACCACAAGTGCAGGACAGAGTACGTGGAAGGTCCCTTCTTTGATACCGCTAGATCGGCACCACATGGTACCAATAGTGGGGACCTCAAGTGTTCCGTCCACTTCTGCCGGTCATGATCTACCTTCGTCCTTACCCCCCGGTGTGCCTTTCTGTTCGCAAGCGCCCGTCACTTCTGTGTCCAACTCCCACCCGTTGGAGCCTGCACCAACCACGTCACCGACACATAACGACAGCGGTGGTATAGACGCCCAGCTCGCCCTTTTGGATCAAATCACACGGGAAGCTATTGACGAGAGGATACGAATCCTTGAAGGCGTGTCAAACACTATATCCTGTTGCGTAGAAGATCTCGTCAGAGCCAGAAGCGCCCTCCCCTTGCCTGTGACTATGTCCACGGCATTACCACAGTCACCTCGGGATACCACGCCGAGGGATGTTCAATGTATGTCCCTTTTATGTTGTGGCGAACGGCACGTCGCTAAATTTATTAATATTGAGCAGATGAAGATTCTCAACCAGCCAACGACTCCGAAACGGGAGTACCAGTTGACCAATCCCTGGGAGCATCACAATCGGATGGAGTTCAGGCAGGTTAGGTGGATGGTCGTTAGGACACGACTTCGTTACGTTTAAAGCACCAAGATAGTTTAATTAACACTACAACTAGGATATAGCGTGCTGTCAACTTCAGGTGCTCAACAACGCAGCAGCTCTGGTCTTTACTACGTCTGCATCAACAGTTCGATTTGTCCACCTTGGAATAGAATCGACTTGAACACCAGTCCGAGGACTTTCTTCGGATTGCTGTCCTGTGGGCACTCGGCAATAGCCTCTTGGAGGACTCGGTCGACTTCTGCGTTGAGAAAGCAAAGGCGGTAAAAACACAGATATTATTTCCGCTTCGCGCGATTCCTTCTCTGCGAGGTCTGGCCGCTCGCCTTTAATGAATTGAGTAGCAGACTCGGTCTGAAATAATGAATGTGAGCAATGTGTTACAAACAGACCAGATGACGGAGGTATGACTGACACGGAGAAGGACTGCTTTGCGCAAGACACCTACGACGGCAGATGATGACGCCTGAGAGCCGGAAGACTTTTCCAATTTATAGACTTCTGAGAGCACCGACTGCGCGTGGAAAAGCAGATATCTGAGCCATTATGCAGTACTAGTAGTAATAGTAGTCGAAGCGTACCCTCAAAGTCGTGGACGCCAGCTGGTCTTTGTTCTACACTAGAAGGTCAGACTCGCAACGCGAAAGCCAAACTCGTTAATGGGATACTGACCTTCATTGCCTGCTTCACTCCCGCGATAAGGCGCTCTCGAATTTCTGAATAACGAGAGCAGACCGAAGTTAGAGCACCACCATGAGCAGTCGGAAAATTTGCAACCTTCATTAGGAGATGTAGCGCTAGAATAATATCGACTCGCAGCAAGGGTTCTGGTACATCTTGAGCATCGGGACAGGAAGTTCATGACAGAACAGTGATAGCAAGTACAAGTACTGCTAATGCCCACTTGCTGAGTTACTGAAATAAAATGGAGAGGAAGAACTAGGACATGCCGGAGGACGTCGGCGCGGTGAGGCCCGCTTCGGAGGGATATCTTAGGTGGAGATATGCAAAAATGGCAACTCACCGGAGGTTCGGATATTCTGGGGTGATTTCGGTCAATTTTGTGACCGTATCCACGTGACCAGCAACGCGATCACGTGGATTTGATTTCAGATTAGATAGATTTGGTCACTGCCATTGGTCTATGGTATGTACAGTTTTGTAGTGCTTCTTTTACAGACTTACACCGTGACGACTTGCACATCGTATCGATCGTCGGGACACCCCGCATCCGAGTTTCTGATATGAGCATTCAAGTCCAGAAGCCACCTCTTCCTATCAATCATGTTGATGCAGTCAAACGGTCTTGCAAAGAACTTAGCCAAGCTCAATGTATCGAGGTTAGTTCCAATATATCTAAAGCATGACTGTCGAGACATCAACATGGATGATCGGAGTCATTATGCAGCATTTATTCTTCGTCTAGAGCTGTCGTACACTTGGATCTGGGTGGACATGGCCTTCTTGCTTTGTAAAATCTACCGCGCAGACCCCACAACTTGACTGAGCTACAATCCCAGGTGACAGATGAAGCCATCAAACGCCTACTTTTATCTCCCTCATTCTTGACCACATTTAAGCGTGTCTCGAACCACCACGGGCTCAAATTCCCTCTCAACTTCCCCTCAGTCCTATCTGAGTTAAACCTCCTTTGTGTAATGTCCCTCCTCAACTTCGCCTCCGGCTACCGCGTACCTCTCCACGAACAAACTGGCCGCGGTGCGTGGGACAACATAAGAGCTCTTGCATTCGGGCTGTACTTGTCGTCCGCCACCGGCCAAGGTGACCTGCTTTCTGCCAAGGGCATGAAATCGGTCACCCCACACCAAGTCGCCGAACTCATGTCCGTTAAGATACATGTGGAACGACCTCACGAAGAACTACAAGGAGTAACGGTTGGAGAACTCGGAGGACATATATACGAATTGGTAAAACTGATCAGCACGACGTTGAATGAGACGGGGAATATCTTGGAACAGTCCAGATTACCAGACCTGGGAACCTTCGTCTTGCGAAGCCTGAAGTCAAAGCACCCCGGGGGAGGTAATGCGAGTGTCGATGACATACTTAAAGACGTGCGTCCCTTTTATCTGGAGTTGTGTGGGACACATCAACTGAAGATTTTGCAGCTCGTGAGCGCCTTCCCAGCATTCCAGGACATGGCTATGGTGAACGAAACCCGTCTGTATCTTATCTTTTTTGTGCGAGCCAAATGATTAATCATCATGCGTCTGCAAACAGCCGTTTACTGCTTCAAGAAAGCCTTGTTCCTCGTCCATGCGGTGACCCTGCGCTTTGGGTCGTCTTCCTCGCCGCCATTTCCATTGCCAGACACCAGCCAAGCGCCTGTGTTTACCGATAATGTCCTTCCATCTATCCTCGTTCACCTGGGAGTGCTGGACCTCTCGAAAGCGAAAGACGTTGCATTGCGAGGGATATTTCCCGATGCTGCGAACGACGTTAAAATCAACGCCCTCCTAGCGGTTCCCGAGAATACACCTGGGTTAGGCTCTGCAATCACGAAGCCAAACACGGCGCCACCCAAAGAGGGACCTGTGTTGACTTCGGACCAAGCCTATATCTTACGTGCCGCTGCTGTTGATGCTTGCGAGAAAATAGTTGGATACGCGCGGTCATTAGGTGACGCCAGCTTGCCTGACGATCAGAAGTGGGTCAAGGATATTACTTTGCCACAGTTGGACATGTGGCTTTGGGCGGTTGCGAAAGATAGACCAGATTACCGGGAGCTCGAGCGGTTTGTGCTGAGAGATACGGTTTTCTTCTGAGTTAAGGACGGCTTGCTGGTTATCTTGGATGCCACATGCGACCAGCATACAAATTACCCCCGCGATTAGCAACAACCTGCTCTGTAATCAGTATCCACTGCCCACCCACCAGTTGATGAAGCAGATGGGGAGATCGGCCTGGCGGGCTTTAAGATAGGGTCAGGAACCGAAGTTACGATATTTATTTGATCAGTGAAGAGATCAAAACCTGGGCGCACTACTGCACATGATTGATTCAATGATTGTGCATGATCGGTGATCTGTGGCCAGTGCGCAATCGTGATGAGTACACGTACTGCCTTCGGCCAGGCATTCTAACTTTTTCCAAGGTTTGACACCTTCACTGGGATGCAGAACACGGATTCTTTAGCAACATGACAATCACCAGACTGGTGGGGAGATGCGATAGGTGCAAATTTAAAGACGGAAAGACTCGAGTTCACTAGCTTTCTGGTCTCTGCGACGCATCACCCCCAGTGGTATAGTGTGGTACTGTCGCAAGGTAAACTTGTGGGTCGAGGAGGTCACTGGGAATTCTGAGACACCGCATTGGTGAGAAATACTATTGGATCCGGAGGTGCCAGTGACTGCGCCCGGGAGGTCTAGTGTACCTATTTGAGAAGGGCAGTGGGCTATGGGTGTGCTGCGATGCAGGGTCATGATATAAGTGATATAAGTGGAACCAGTGAGCAAGATGAGTCGATCAATGTTGAGGGTTGTCACTCGCCATGATCCCAAGTTCTGCAGTGCTCGATTACTTCGATGGGCCTCCGACGGCTGCTTCCTACCAGTGTACCGGGACCTGGTGTTTTGTGGGAAGCAAAGAGATAAACTGGTCTGATGCTGAGAAGTGCCACTGGCCCGTAAGATGCCATGCAGACCGGCCTTCAAAGCTTCACGTTCGTTGTGAAATTGATGAGAAGTATCCAATGGAGGGGCTGGATTGGTCCCCTCGGTGTATCGTTGTCTGGGAGACAGTTCTCAATCTGATATACTTGGGGTGTCTGCGATGCAAGGTCAAGTATAAAGCTGAGCGATGAATGATATGTGCTAGAAGATTTGCACCGTGCCTTCTCAGCATTCCCCAGGACCCACCAGCCGTCCCGGAGATATTTCACAGCCTGCTGGCAGCCTGAGAGATGCACTGTGTCGACGTTGAGACGTTCTCCACCCCACCAACTTCACCGAGTATCACTCGAGCGAATTCGAATTCGAACGACAACGAGATGAACAACTTGCCAACAGAGAATGTCATTCGCCCATCACTGTCGAGACGAGGCAGCAGACCATCGATACCGTCATTGGTATCGCTTTCATCCTTGCATACGAATATTACATGGAATCACGACATTGTCGTCGAGCAACAATCGCCCGCCAACATTTCCAGTCCAGATCGTAGTGGTGCCACATCACCCACTACCGCCACTGCGATTACGCATCAACACACTTCCCCACCACAAGTTTCCTCAACATCAACATCAACATCATCCTCAACCTCACCGATACCCTTGTCAATGGATCCCTCTAACTTGCCCAGGAAATCACCATGCTTCGTGCATTCATATCTCGATAAAGGCGCCTCTTTGCAGGATTGGCTGCATGCGAAAGAGGAAGAAGTGTTAGGCACCGACGTCGGCGTAGCAAGGTCGCTCCAACAACCTCATAGATCACCCCATCATCTCAATAACGTCGCTCCGCCAGTAGAGCTCCCGTGCCGTGATGGTGCCACCCATATGTTATCTGGAAACGATGAAAACGACTCGCACAGTGGTAGTCTAACCAGACAGCTCGCGGAGACAGCTGTTGGAGTTCGTGAGATGAGCAAGCAGCTCGGTGAGTAATTATGTACCTGGGGTGTCACACTCTGACTATTCTATGTAGGTCGTGCACGAATACGAGCAAATATCCAGAGCGTCCTCATCGTGACCAAAGCTCGAGATAACAGGCTCATCAAGCTGACTCGCGAGCTCGCCCTCTATCTCATGCTTAAACCACGTCATGGCAAACGAGGTCTTGTCGTGTAAGTAGCACATTGGTTGCCTTACTTCTGCATCTGATCCAGCTACGTAGCTACGTAGACCACCAGTTGCGGAATTCCCGACGCTTCGATGCTGCTGGCATCCGGCGCGATCACCCTGAGCTATTTGAGCCGTTCCCTCGCAGGAGGTCGTCCAGTAATAACTCGCTGTCCTCTCTGTCGTCGTCTTCGGCGTCCCAAGGTGACTACAATGCACAACAAGAAGGACAGCTTAGGTACTGGACTAGTGAAATGTGCAATCGCAGTGCCCATCTTTTCGATTTCGTCGTTACTGTAGGTGCACTTCAATCTCATGTCTATGCAACGCTGACAGCGTCCTGTAGCTTGGAGGAGATGGAACCGTGCTTTTCACGTCGTGGCTGTTTCAACGCATCGTTCCTCCAGTTCTCCCATTTGCACTTGGCTCCCTTGGCTTCCTCACAAATTTCGACTTTGCCGATCACCAGGCAGTCGTGGACTCCGCCATAGATGCGGGTATCCGGGTGAACCTTCGCATGCGATTCACTTGTACCGTATACCGTGCGGTATTTGACAATGGCAAGGGCAGGAAGGCAGTCAAGAAGGGTGAGACTGGCGAGATCATGATGAAAGATTTGAAGAAAGGTGGTTGGGAAGCTCTTGAGGGTGGCTGGTCAGGCGGGTTCATACCGGACAGTGGCAAATGCACCAAAGACAGGGAGATCATGTGCTTTACTACTCGTCCCGTGGAGACGTTTGAGGTTTTGAACGATCTTGTTGTAGATCGAGGGCCAAGCCCCTACGTCAGCTTGCTGGAGCTATTTGGTGCGTGTCAACGGCGTCATCCTAGGTCTGATGCTGACACCTGTTTCACAGGCGACGAACATCACATGACTACTGTGCAAGCAGATGGTCTGTGTGTGGCCACGCCAACTGGATCAACTGCGTATTCGGTGAGGATTGCTTTAGACATTATTCAATTTGCAAGTGCTTATGACTCCGCAAGCTCTCTGCCGGTGGATCCCTAGTTCACCCAGAGATTCCGGCCATCCTCATCAGCCCCATATGTCCACACACGCTGTCCTTCCGTCCTATGCTCCTTCCTGACAGCATGGAACTCCGAATTTGTGTTCCCTACAACTCTCGCAGCACTGCGTGGGCTTCGTTTGATGGTCGTGGGCGGGTTGAGCTAAAGCGTGGGTTGAGATACCACTCTCAGTGATAACCATACTGACATTCTCATTGCAGAGGGTGACCACATTAAGATCAGTGCTTCCAAATACCCGTTTCCCACCGTCTGCGCAGACAAGCAGTCCACAGACTGGTTCCATTCGATTTCTCGTACCCTGAAGTGGAACGAACGTCAACGCCAGAAATCGTTCGTTGTTGTGGAAGAAGGACCAACGAGGAAGAACAGTTCTAGGCAGGCGGGCAGTCCAACTGGCTATGGATTATTTTCCACCGGTCCTCTTGAGGAAGCCTCGGAAGACGGAGAGGAGGAGGAGGATGACGTAGAAGGACTAACAGAGGACGACGACAAATATGACATTGACGACTCCTCAACCGAGGCAGCCTCCGACGATAACGATGAGACTTTACATGTACCCAACGAGCAAAGTCGAACAGAATTCGCCCTTGGGACTGCCAAAGCTCGGGAAATAGTAGCACCGCAAACCGATGGTGATCAGCTCTCTACCCCCGTGCTAGCAGCTCTCGCGCTCGCCCAGGGGCGCACTCTGAAGTTCTCTCGTTCAGCAAAATCAAGATCACGGTCGAGATCGGGATTACGTTCAGGGGTCGATACTCCTGGACGGTTTGCGGGACCTACCCACCGCCCTCCGCATCTCGCAGAGCATCACTTTGTCTCCGGCACTCACTCGCCAACTTTTTCCGATTCCTCGAATGACTCATTGTCAAATATGGACCTCGTACAACGGGGTGCCAGAGATGATTTGCATTCATCTCAGCACTACTTCAGCGGTCGCAGCCGGATTCCTTGGAACCGGGATGTTGACGACAACCTCCAAACGCCCACTATTTCAGACAATGGTTCTGGAAGATCTAGAGGTCAACACAATAGAGTCAGCTCGAAAGATTACGACCACCAGAATCGGCGCACTGCCTTTGCCGTCTGGGGCAGGGACGAAACTGACAGCGGTGCAAGCGACAGCGACATTTGAGGCGTTCTGCTCTGCTCCTCCCAGATTCACCCACTTATACTCTTCTTTTCCATCAGCTCTTCTACCTTTCATTCTCTTATTTCCCTCGCTCGCCACTCTACGATCAACAATCAATCAATATTTAGGATAATGGAGTAACAATATGTGCAATGCAGTTATTTATGTACAGTATTGGACCAGCACTTGTGCTTACTCGTTGTAGTACCCGAATCTTGTGACGTGCGGCCCCGACAGCATCTCTAGCTTGTAAGTTAGATACATATAGGAAGGTGGCAGTTGTATTATGCATTGTCTGATCTCAAATATCACTTGCTTTTCGTCGAGTGATGGGGACGTGGAATTCCAGCAAGACAGGTCAATATATCACGTTGGTTCCACGGTTCCACGAGATCATTTAGCGTGGATCACGTGACTCGGAACAATCGCACGAATTGACATTTGACAATAATGAACTTGAACTTAGAGTTGGGAGTACAACGCATCTGCCATTCTGGCTACCTTTCTACTTGTACTTACGCTTGATTGAACACAGGTTTATCTGAATCTCGCCAACTGTACTAATTTCATAAACTTGTTCGATTCCCTGCTTTCCCGTGTCATGTCATTTCGGTGGTGACAGCTCTAGTCATGTCCTCCAGTACCATCGAGAGTGGTACACACCTCACCACGTCTCGCGTCAACCGTCTACTGAGGCCTCTCAGAAACAAATCCATCAATCTAACTGCGCTTCCGAAGTCTGCCGCAACTACGGTGCCGGGTGCCACTTACTCGAAACAGCCGTCAAGCTGGGATCCAGACGCCATTCCACCCTTGACCGTACTTCGCGCGGGAGCCAAGAAGCTAAGCCTAGATCGGAGTTCCGCTGACGAATTTGAGCTTTCAAGACGGATCTACGCAGTTTGCGATGCCTTCCGGAACATTGCACAAGTTGCTTATGGACACGCCCGCACCGAACGCGTCCCCAGCCTTGCAGCGATGTGCACTCTGATTATCGGACAAAACATGCCTATAACAAACTCAGACGGCTCAACAGATGAGGAAGATATTATGGAGGTTGTGGATAATATCTACGACGCTATACCACCCCACTATCGCAGGTAATTGCGAAAGGTCCGCTGTGCTGTAACCGTCAAGATGACCTGCTTTACCCTAGATTTTCAGTCGTATCGCATGCCCTATCCATGGTTCTATGCATCTGCACACATCATCATACCCTTGTGAACGTTCTTCTCGACCACTGCCTATCATATGGCCTGGTTCACGAATCTATCCGTCTTTTAAATATCATTCTCTCTCAGGCACTGCTCCCTTCCGACCAGTCCTATGAACCCCCTATCACGCATCCGGCTCACACGATGTATCTGGTCGATCTTCATGCCAGATGGCTTGCGGGAAACACACAAACAACAAAGCCTTGCGACCCAAAGCTCTTCACGACGTCTGCGTTCTGCCGAGTGATACTCGGCATCTTATCGCAATCTCTGCCCCAAGCTGTGACATTCTGTGGACCTCCAAGGTCCTGAATCGACTGGTGCACACAGTCGAAAGCTGCGACGTCGCCTCTTTCATCTCCATGATTCATGCCTTGGTCAAGAGCTTTTCAAAAATATCAGGCTCGTCAGAGCATATTAGCACCCAGGAGCGAGAAAACGCCCATGTTATGCTTCTGAGAGATCAACTCTCGAAGTGGATGTCGAGCCTTTTCGATATGCTGTTTCCTCGACTTGACCCACCTTTCCCCCAAACTTTACCAGAAATCTGCGCCGTCATCGACGTCCTCGACGACTGTCGTTCCGCACTACTACACGCTTTTCGAGTATCACCGACGGGTTCCCAAGTTGACCTCATTGACATTATTACCATCTTTTCGACGCATATTTATGTCACTTACGAAACCTCAGTCAACAACACCGATCGCCTATTAGCCATACTCGACGGCGCAAGTCCTGTCCCAACTACATTTAACAAATTAATGACAAAGTTGTGTCAGCATCAAATGGACCAAACTTTGAATCCTTCGTGGGACAGTTCTTATCGGAGCTGGAGGTATACTCGTGTGCACTTCGCTCCCAAAAGCTATTCGGACTTGACGCCTCTTTCTGGGCGTGTGCCCTCCATCACTTCGAGACGTCTATCGCGAGCTCCCAGAACGGGAACTCTGCAGTAGTCACGACATACAAAAGACAACTCATGGACACTGTAGATGCAGCCGAACGCAGGTGCTTCGGAGGAGATACGCTTGGCAGCAGTCCCTCCGTCACGATATCAGTTCATTCAAAGCGAACAAAACGTGCGCATGGAAGGAGACCGAGCGGACATTGGGAGTGGGAGGAGATGGTAGGGTGTTGGATTCGGAAGACGCCAGTGCACAAGAAGCGGAGGGTGAATGAAGAGAGTCCGCTTGTTCACCTCGCACTCCGTTGCGCAGCACACATACAGGGGCAGGGGACGTCAGAAGTATGGAAGCTGCATCTGGGCCAAGGTCTATTTTCACGCAGTTATCATCACCGCACACACGCACATCGTCCTCCCGATCTTCAGAGTCTGATTCTTACACAGAAGACGGTTCTGAATATCAAGAGGACACGGATAAGGAGAACCACCCTCAGGCTCATCTGTTAGTTCACAAACCACCCCAACCACTCAGGCGTCGGCAGTCCAACTTTTCCACTCTACTAGCTGATGCCGAGATGGATCGGATCATACTGCACTCTAAACCGCAACCCAAATCGAAGGCGTCAGCTTCTGCAATGCCCCAGAAGCACGTTCTGTCACCTCCTTCGCAACAGCACCGCCATGTCTCGCGCAAGCAAGGGCAGAAAGCGAGGCTAGGGTGTTTGTCGCCCCCACCAGTGGCGCCTCTGCTCCCTTCGGATGATTCATTGGATTTGTTTGCCTATGCGACTTCGTCGCCAGCAAGGTGTTAAGCGTAAGATTGATGGATGTTTTTGGTTACTTAGAATGTGTTTTAGAATACAAAGTATAAATTGGGCTACCCGGATCTAGGCAACTCGTGCCCTCTGCCCAACGGTGCCAGCTATCTGCCACCACATGCATGTACATGAAGCTCGATCATGCCGGCGCATCAATCGTCGGTAGGGCGATGGGCCCTACTCAACACGATTACTATGCAAGGGCTCCGGTAAAACGCAAGATGTTTTAAGTTGTTTACTGCGCTCCCTTCAAAACTCGGTGCCAACCTTCTGTTCGAAGCATGGTACACCAACAGGTGTCCTGCATGCGGTGCAGTCTGGATGCTATGCTGGTAGGAGACCATACGTACGAAGCAACTCCACACCATGTGTCTTCCTCATGCACCTAGATGAACACGTTCCACGTGGCAGTTCACACTGGAATGGTAAGGAGAGGGTAAGGGCGCTTTCAGTCCCCAGTCCCCGGCCCAAGCACCACCTTCGAACCTGAAACATACAAGCGACAGCTTTTACCTCCTGCATCGATTTCCTGGTTGACCACTGCGACACGTGAGTTTCTTCATATGATCATTGTCGGACTTGAGACGAGAGCTTGACAGGAATGTCCTGACAAGAGTAGTCCTGTGACTCCTGTTCGACCCGAAACTTCATTGTCTTCTCGTTTAGGTTCGACTCCTCCTTCTCTTCAACAAGATAAGCACGCTTACACCAAGGTCAGTTTCTCCTAGCATGCTTGCCATTCGACGGTGGTCCCATAACCCTTCCAATATCCAGCGATTTATGTGGAATTCTCCAACTCTCACAGGAATCCGCCTATCCCCATGTCAAGCGAAGCCAAAGTCACGGACATTGTGCTATTGGGGGAGGTCGGAGTGGGGAAGAGCTCTCTCATCAATCTCGTTTCGGGAAAAGTCGTCGCCAGTGTCTCGTCTGATACCATGGGGTGCACTGTAACGCCTGATCGGTACATCGTCGAAGCGATGGCAGTACCTTCCACTTCCACGACACCCCCGGCCTTGTCGACCCTCAAATGGGCACCAAAGCTTACGTTGATCCGATCGACAAAGCCCAGAAGTTGATACGTAGCCTTAATAAGGGCAACGGTCCGGACCTGCTACTGTTCTGTATCAGCAACCAAAAACCAACGGTCGCTCTCCAAAGAAACTATCGCTTGTTTAGCAAGATCATCTGTGGGGGAAAAGTCCCGTTCGCCTTCGTTATCACACACCTTGGGAAAGAAGAAACGGCGGACGACTGGTGGAAAGATCACGTGGAAGCCATTCGAATGTATGGGATTGATGAGCGGACTAGGCATGCGGGTTTCAAGACCGTGGAAGTTGAACGTGATAACGCAGGACAGCCTGAGTCGAAGGAGGCAATTTTATCGCTCGTTGGCGATTGCGCTGATCGACAAAAACACAACATAGGTTTCCTGCACCCGTCGATGAGTAAAATCGTTGGCTCGATTGCTCCCTTCTTGCCCTCCCCAGTGTCGAAGAGGTTCTTAATGCACCAATGTGGATTGGATAAACAGACTGCGGGAGAACTGGTGAGGAGTTTGGCTCGCTCCGTGTAGTCTACGAAATGTGTACGCTCACGTTCTCGATATCATATACGATACCTCGCGTTCTTAGCCATTTCTTTATGGTCTAGTCATCAGCTCTCCTCATTCAAGGATGATCGTCCCTCGCTTTCATTCAACTTTATAAGATGTAAGAGTCCTGGAGACGATGTAGGCTCATCGACATCTCCCTACTATCTACTATTAGTTGCGGCAAGTGCACGTGACCGAGACTCCAAATGGTTTAGAGTGTAATACATACAACGTTAGTAGTAGCTTAGTACTTACAGTCAAAATGCTCGTGATGCACACGGTTTTGCGACTGCCAAAAGGCAATGCATCATGAGACTTATGCAATATCAGCGTGCGTTTTTGACTGAGCCCTTCCTAGAGCCTGCTTGGAAAATTAGGAAAATCTCATCTCGGTTGATTCCTTAGGCCTCAGCCTCGTTCACGATGCATTATTCACTACATGCATGCTTGATGTGACACGACATTCCGAGTTACCCTCAGCTCGACCGAGCAGCGAGGTAACCTGTCATTCAGTGCTCGGAGCAAGCATGTCAGGCAGTGGAATTCTGATCAACATGCTATGTACCACTCTAGTCACATGCCAGTGTACGTCCAAGTTACAAAATGCGAGCGCTAATCGATAATCCACCATTATGCATCGCATCATCCACGATAGTATCATCGGGCCACCTTTCAACCTTCCGGTTACCCTTGATATGAATGTCACGTCCTGTGCGATTTTCCATCTCATTCTACTCAAGTCACTTGCATTCTACACGAGGTTTGATGGAATCGAACTCGTGGCGACCTCCTTTTCACAATGACGCGATTAATCACCGAGGAGCCAGTGGATGAGTCGAGGCCCAGTGCACTGGCAACACGCGTTTGATTACCTCAGTCCCCTACCCACAAATACCACCTGGAAAGTTTTGGTGCGTTCAAGCCTACTGACCCATTGCGTATCGAACCTACACGTCTTCTGTCTCATCTCGCAACGTCAACTCATCTCCTTACACATCGACACTCCCCAACTATAGTCGCTCTTCATACATCTGTTTTTGTTGTCCTTGACAATTTCAAACTTCCTTTGGATCTTAACGGTACGGTCTCCAACAGCAGATCAGCTCCGATCTGAATACGCCCTCTAGATTATCCATGAGTCCTGTTAATATCATCCTATTCGGAGAGACTGGTGTTGGAAAGAGCTCAGTTATCAACCTGATCGCTGGGCAGCAGATCGCAAACGTCTCCCCAGACGTCCAGGGATGTACTATGTCCTCAAAGGAGTACTCATTCAATGTTGGCAACCGCCCATTTTGTATCTGGGATACAGTCGGCCTCGAGGAGCCTGAGATGGGGGTTAACGGCTACCTTGCTGCAATCGAGAAGGCCCTCGACCTCATCCAACGACTGTCACAAAAAGGCGGTGTCGACTTGCTTCTCTTCTGCATACGGGGAAACAGAGTCACCGCGACTACGCAGAGCAACTACAGGTTGTTCTACGAAGTACTGTGCGGGTCCCGCGTTCCCATCTCACTTGTCATCACGCACCTCGAACGGGAACCTGACATGGATAACTGGTGGTCTCGAAACTCCAAGAGTCTGGAGAAGTATGGTATCAAGAGTGCAGGACATGCTTGTGTCACTGGACTTCCGAGCCACAGCAAATACGGGGAGTCACAGGTCGCTATCCAACAATTGTTGGCTTCGTACGATGGTGAAGGCAAATATTCCATGCCTTCCGAAGCTTGGTTCATCGCATTCCTGCAACTTTTTGGCTTGTTCGCTCCGCCGAAGGACTTGAAGGGGAAGAAGTTAGTGGAGACGCTAACCAAACGCTGCCGGTTGGATCCAACGGTTGCAGAAAATATTGCGCAGAAGTTGAACCCGAAGCATTGATATCTTCTCGTGGCTTCACGCAGATAGTAACATTCGTGATCGCTCGATAGTTTACTAGTAAATTGATTTTCTTCATCCGCGCAGCTCTTCGATACGTAGTTTGTACTTACATACAGACAGTTCCAACGATTATCTCGAGCTTTCCCATAGGCATTAGTAGTTCGTCTGCAAAGCTTATAACGGTTCATCGATCACTGCCAAGTCGATGGAATATGCATCCAGACAAGTAGGAAGGCGGCTATCTACAGACAGACTCGGCGCACTGCGCTGCTCTGCATACTGCCGCTGGATTGCCACTGGAAGTCTGAGACTGAAGCGTCTGGAAATTTACGTGTATGTACATGCCACTACATAGTATACAGTATAATGTGTACCGAACAAGTGCAACGGTGAGATGAGGTGTTCACAGAATGGACATACGCTACCTGTGAATGTATGGAAACATACGTGAAACCTATTGATCGGAAATCGTATTATATGCTGATCATGGACGACAGGCGTCTAGCAGTTTCTCCGTCCATGTTACAGCGTTTAATCAAAGTACGAACCATCCTTTCCCCTTTCGGGGGGTTTCTATCGTGTAGGAAGTCGTCCGAGAAGCCCCTAGTAGCTTCGCAAGCCATGACTCCGATGGCATCGAAAACCTCCCCTTGTCGTTGCGCACCGAGAAAGAGCTTGAGCATCTCGATCCTCGATTGAGCGTACTTCTCAACTTCGTCTTGTACTCCGGTAACGCAGGCATGCCCAGCGCTGTGTATGCCATACTTCTCGATGTACATCTTGTTCCTCTCCCACCAATCCTCCATTTTTACTTCCCTCTCCAGATTTGTGATCACCAGAGCTATGGGCACCCGTTTATCGCAAAGAACTTCGTAGAACAGTCGGTAGTTGCTTTGAGTAGTCGCGGTGATTCTGCTGCCCCGTATACAGAACAGTAGGAGATCGACCCCCCCTGCCTCGCTCAACTTGCAGATGAGCGCATGAGCTTTTTCTATGGCAGTCAGATATCCGTTGACCCCCATCTCGGGCTCCTCGAGGCCAACAGTATCCCATATTTTGACGTCTCTTCCTTCGATGGGAATGACGTAGTCTGTGGAGTCCATTGTGCAACCTTCGACGTCGGGAGAAACTTTCGCGGTCTGTTCTCCGGCGATCAGGTTGATGACGGAGCTTTTGCCGACTCCTGTTTCTCCAAAGAGAATTACATTGAGGGAGTCTGCATCATAGTACCATGTATTTACTAGTTATTCCCAACGATTCAAGTACTTGGCTTACCCTTGGATGAGGACATTTGTACCAGTGGATTTACGACGTCTTTCTGGAACGGAGAGCAGTAGCAGTTCCGAGTCGGGGTGCAGAGTGAGGAGGCGGCGACGAAACCGTTTACAGGCGCTGAGAAGGGTTTGACTCCAGGTTAGCTAGCTGAAGGTGTGTCAAGTCCCATGAGAGGCAGTGTAAAGACGTCCTGGGCCCATGCTGACTGGGCCATGGATCACCGGTGATCGATTGATGCGGATCTCGCAACAGGGAGCCTGGCAGCAACAACGTGTACAAAGGTGTACAAGTGACGCAGATGTCGCAGCTCCAAAGTAAATTGGTAAATTGAAAGAGTGTCTGATAACCTCACCGGAAGTCATGGAATGCGCTATACACGACTCACGGGCATGTAGATGGCAGTGTGCATGTAAATATTTATGTAATGTGAATAGTACTTAGGACGCTCGACGTGGCCATGCTGACCGCACAACTTGTATTTACTAGTCAGGTATGTATATGTTACATAAAGTTTCAAAGAGCTACTCGTGTATGGATTCATGGATCGATCCGCTTCATTTCGTAACAGACTCCTTGGCAAATAGTGATTGGGCCAAACTACCACCGACGTGAGCATGCAGGCCATATTGCGTTTAGCGGACTTGGAGGCAGTGAGTGAATTCCAGGGACCTATAAACTGGAACGTGCCGATCTGATTCCAGTCAGTCACGGATCGTGCACAATCTGTGGAGTCAGCGCGTCGCCAATGCCCAACTTACAGACCAAAAGTACGCCTCATGGCATGACTTGTGGATGCATAGTGCAAGTGAGGGATAAGCAAGACCATGGTTGGCGACTAGTATACTTTCTCGTACACTTCCAAGTCGTAATTCAGGTCTCCACGCCTACGGTCCCTTGAACGGACTGTAGAAACTTTACACGCACGTTCTATCACGCTCGCATTCATACGGGGATGACAAGAAAGCCTGAGGTGAGGGCACGTGTGACAGGTCACCGAATCATACCTACTAATGATCCATCCCCAAGGACACCGCATTCAATGTCGTCTTCATTGGAGAATTGGGCGTCGGGAAGAGCTCGGTTATCCAGAGAATTACAGGCATCCCGATAAGGGATATCAACAATGGTACAGCGACGGCTACTACCGCCTCCACGCCTTACACTGCGATCATTTCCTCAAAACGATATAAAATCTGGGATACACCCGGCCTGGGTGGCGGAAATGAGCGTGGCGCCCCAGATAGGAAGGCAGAGAAGCAGCTAAAGAAGCTCCTGTCCGACCTCATGCGGTCGCAAGGAGTCCATTCTGCTTGTCTTCTGCATGCGGAATGGGAAGGCTGACTGCACTTTTGGAGAGCTTTTACAAGACTTTTGCGCTGGGAATATGTGGGGGAGAAATGCCAGTGCCGGCAGTGGTTGTGATCACAAACTTGGACAACCAGGCTGAGAGGGATCCATGGTGGAGTCGCAATAGTCCTGCGTTCAGAAAGCACGGGATGCTGTTCTGTGGTCATGCATGCGTAGGTTTGCCGCCAACGAACCCAACAGGAGCAGAGACATTACGATCGTTGATATCCCAGCATGCCGATGAAAGGCTCACAGCTCGACCCAACTCGAAATCCATAGAAGGAAAGGCTGAGAAAGGCGGCGGTTGCATTATCGCATGAACTTGTCTAATAGTAACCTAACAACTCCCGTCCATACATCCACGACTTGTCAAGTTGATGAGCTGGTACAGCGGTAGTACACTCACATTTCATGCGTATATCAAAATAATATCCTCCGGTACTCTTAGTCGCAGGGGCTTGACATATGTAAGACAGGCCACTGGCAAGTTACGGTGCATGGGCAGCGGCTCGGACTCGGAGAAGGGGACGGCTAAGTCGTCAAGAGATGAGACGAGACAGAAGGGATGCAGGGATATCACACGGCGATGAAAGGGACGTTCCGAGACTTTAAGACATGTTACATGGACTGCAGAGACGGACCGTTAGCGTAGTGTGGTGATCAGCTTTGAGGCAAGCCGTCGATATACAGCTAGTACGGGCTGGGCTGGACTAATCAAGACTAATCACCAGCAAAATGACAGGCGGGAAATCCCGACGGAGATGTCATGCAAGAAGGAATGACAGCGTGTTCAGGGTTTGGCAGGTGCTGACCGGAGCCGACCGGAGACTGAAATGAATTTCCCACCCAGGACGACCGAAACGAATTTTGGTGGGCAGCTCCGCCAGAATCTCCGCCGCGATCAGTGGGAATCGCTTAGTCTCAGCCACTCGGCAGGACAGAATTCGGCACGGTGGCAAAGTCGATGGCTATATAATGTTCAAGCTCCGCCGCATGATGTTCCCATGGCCAGCTGGCCGCTGTACAGCAAGACAAAATAAAGAAATTATGTACACATCCTCCTCCTGAAAGGACTGAGACTCTACAGTCCATTTAAGCCTTAAGAAGCTGTCATTTCCCTATGGGAGACTTTCAACACGAAGTTGTCTCTTCGTCTATAACCTCGTATATTTGAATTTAAAACAGACCCACCGACACGACCTACGAGGCTACGACCGAGGGCGGCCCTAGGTTCTTTCGGGGAACGCAGGATATGAGCGGCGACGTTCAAGTATTAAGGCAGCCGTATTTCTGCCATTTCGAACTCACCATAATCGATCATCGATCATCCTTGAACATGTACAGCCCAAGAATCCTCTGAACGTTCAACGTTCATCTGTTGTAGGTTATGTCTGCTGAATCAACGCCCGTCAGCAACGCGAGCCATGGTATTTCTGAGGAACAGGTAACCACTACGTCCGAGCTTCAGGCTAACTTCCTGTTCAGGCCAGTGAAAACCCACAATCGGCTGTAGTACGGTAGATGTTGGGAGAAATTGAGACACTCAAAAATGTTGGCTGGTATCGGGCGCAAAGTTCAATTTAGCTATTTGAAATGAACTGATTTGAACTTCATGCACATTGAAGAACGTTCAGGACTCCTCATCGCCACCCCGTCAATCCGCCAATACACCCAGCCAACATGCGGACCAGCGACCAATCCGCAATGATAATGTAACATTAGTGTTCATCATCGATACTACCGAGGCATGATCTGTGTATCCGACCATCACCTCATTGCTGCGCCACCACCGAACGGAGGATATCAGACAAGAGAGCCAGCCTGATCTACTGCTATCCTTACCTTGTAATGTAATGTTCTATCACCACTCGCAGTCTTCCACGCCCGCTCAAAAAGTACTGTAAGCCCTGTAAAGCCTATCATATGATAATTCTTAAATTCAGCTCTTCTACTTTGATTCAAAACGTCTCATTCGTCCGAGCGCACCAATCCAGTCATGTCTCTGCCCTGAGACGTTAGGTTCCCCACTCTCATCCTTACCCTGAATCCATTGCACCTTCTCTGTCTAACCCTGTCGATGCCGCCCGACGTAAAAAGTCGTTCGTAATGAAGAACATCATTACTACTGACGGTTGACCTCTGGTGGGAAACCATGCCGTCCGAAGCAGCAACACATCCCTATGTCATCACCTTTGGGCGGTACTTTCGGCGGCTGGTCTCTCGGGTATGTCGTGTAACGTCCTCTGCGATGAGTCTTTTCGCGATTTCCCTCATTTAAGAATATTACGCTTGGGTAAGCCCAGCCCTGACTGCTTGTCTCTCGCGTAATCAGAAATGGTAATCTTATTGACCAGCCGCCCACATAGATCTTGTATGACCGCTTCTCCTGAAGGTGAGCGAGAACAGAGCCTCTTTGTGGCCATGGTCTGAGATGATTCTAAGCGTGAGCTCGCCGAAGTTCCGGACGTGGAGTGGAGGCCAGGTATTCGGACGAAGAGTAGAGGTAGCGAAATGCGCATCGCTTACCTGTGTACAGTTTCGCGTATCTGTGGACATCACACAGGAGAAGATAATTGCAATGGGTATTACATGGATCGATGGGTCAATCGATCAATCGACGTGGGGAAGATGGACGGCAACATCATGAAGGATACCTGGTAAAGGTAAGGAAGCAAGCAAGAAACGTGAGAAGCAGGGTGAGTTAGATGACCGAGAAGCAAAGAAGTTGAAGAAAAAACGGCAAGAAGTCGAAAAGCGAGGCGCTTTACATGTACATGCGCATGCATACAAAGTACTGCGGAGCCCAGAGTAGTCTCGGGTGCTTTCACCTGCTGATCCGTCGGTCCGTCGGTCCGACGACGAAGCTGTCTTCCCCATTGCGAGATACATAGGTGACACGGGAATGGAATGAGCGTTCGTTGACTTCGGTGGTATGTAGTTGTTGGATCGGTCCTCGTACGAGTGGACGGGGGATGAATCGCAATAAATGATATAATAAATATCGCGGCCATACTACATGACATTTCGCTGTCGGGAAAGTGGGAATTGTGCAATGTTCCACACACCCATGAAAATACGCACATGCACGCCAAATCGTGATAAACTCGGACAAAGGGTCAACAGCAAGGATCCAGGCGAGTTCTAGTGAAACGATTACTGGCTTGTCCACTCATGATCACTCTCAGGAATAGGAATCCCAGTGACGATTTGGGTAAGTTAGTCAACGAGGGGATGGCGCTAGGTCGCTTGAGAAGTAAAGACGATGAGAAACAACCGTTACGGGATGAATGTGCGTGGCATAACCGTGTATCATTGATGCGGCTGGGATAGGGAGGATAGAGGACCGCCAAGCTGGCAATTCGAATTCAGACTCTCGCGCCATGTAGGTACACACAGCTTAGGACGCCCGATATAGACACGGCGGACGGACGGGTCGCTGCATTACGATCATAACGCCAATCGCGGTCTTTGATATGGCGCGATGATGATCCATTACAGATAGGCGCTGACTGGATACGCACAGGATGTGTTGTTGTTTGTAAGAACACGATGCGGGCATGACTTGACCGGGAAGCTATTCGGGGTATGAGCTGAGGATGCCGAAAGGTGCCAGGAAGAGTTGCCGAGGATCCGAACACAAAGAGAGCTGAATGGGAGAGAAAAGAGAAATAGGAATAATTTACTTGTCATTACTTGTGAAGTGAAGTGAACAACATGCATTCTACACGTGTTGACTTGCCTCTTTCAGATGGGAACACCCACGTGTGGTTGGCTGAATGCATTGATCCGCGCTAGCTCTAGGTGAGAGACAGCAATGATGAATACATGAGGCTGGTCCTGTGGTAGTGTAGCGTGTGATGGGCGAGTGATGGGCGTGATTGAGGAGTAAGAAGGACGAGACACTGGCACCCCAGGACGGACACTGGCACAGACTTGGTAAGGACATTGTACTGGATAATTCAGACCCAGATAAGTACCTATCGATGACTGTTCGGTTAGGTGATAAGTATCATGATGGCGGTGGTTATGGCATGATGCTATCTTCAAGAGCATGCGGCGTTCATGCCAGAGTACAAGTACCCAAGCACTACATTACGGATTGCTTAAATTCACCTTGACGACAAAGAGCTGCTCACTGAATACGTCGCTGCAGTAGCTAAACCCGCTGTTCTCCCGAACTACACCCAACACGAAGGGCAAGCGGAGGGACTTGCCTGTAAAGTTGTTCCTCCAACAGATCACATTACTAGTAAGTTATCGAAGCGTGATAGAGTTTTGACACAGCCACTTATCAGCTCAAAAGGCAACCATCCTGCCATCGCTGAATTCGCACGCCTCTTCTGACAGGCTATCCTCTCTCTCTATCTTTTCTTCTTCCCCCGACGTGACTGCGACGACCTCCATCACGACCCCGACCCCGACCCCAACCCTGACCTCGACAATCACCACGAACAGGATCACTACGTCGTTCATGACTGCGATGACGACGCGACGGAAACTTCTTGCTAGCATTGCCTCAGCCTCGATGCCAGCTGCGCGTGCATCTACAGCTGCATGCGTTCTTTTTGGCCTCCGGGTTTCATCTCCTGCTGTCGTATTCCTCGCTGCCATTTCCCTTTTGCCGACAAAACCACTTTCACCTCCATCACCGTCTCCGATCATCCCCGTCGTCCTCCAGTCACGAATCCCGAGACGAGCTTTGATCCTTGCTCTTCTCTCTCTTGCCGCCTTTTCTTTTCTTCTCGACGGTCTCGCTTACGTAGCTTATGCAGTACTGAACGGTGTTTGGAGACCTAGCACAGGCGTCGAACTCGCTTCCGTGCTCGGTCTTATCGCTTATGCTGGTCTTGCTGCTGTCGGTGCTTACAAGGACGTTAACAACATCGAGATCTGGTCTCGCAAGCGCGTCAAAGTTGCCATTTTTGTTGCATTGGTACTCGATGTCACTCAAGTTGTTCTCCTAGCTCTCTTTACGAAAACACGTGGTGAGTAAACTTCCATCGCTACATCCAAGGCGCTAACACCATCCTTAATTGGCGATCTTAGACTCGAGACGCATCTGTGATAGCTCCAAGCTCACCGAATGCATTCCAGATACCGTTCACTTCTTCACGCCTCTTCTTCGTGTGCTATTCCTTGTGCCTCTCCTCGTCACTCTCTTCTCTCCACGCGTTGTCTACGAACCCGCCGAGTCGCAGCCACAGGCCATAGATGCCGAGAACGCGCCTCTAGTTGATCAACCGAGCCTCCTTCATGAAGAGGGTAACGGATCCACCTCCGGTGGCGAGAGCAGCAAGTATGGTACCTTTGCTATTCAGAACCACACCGAGTCGGGCCTTGCAGCAGTTGCACCAGAGGTCAAGGCGGTGAGCATAAGCACCGTTCGTATTCTGTGTCGCGCTGACCCCTGCCTACAGGGTTCGCCGTCTGTCAAGTTCGAGTCATCGTTGGCTACTTTACGTCGGTTGGGTCCCTATGTACTTCCTACCAAGGGTTTCGTTGTAAGTCCATGCGCATTCCATACATGTCTATGAACTGACGCATATATGGGCTTCTAATAGTTTTCCATTACCTTGCTCCATGTCCTGACCCGCATCCTGATCCCTCTTCTCCCCCTTTGCCTGGGGGCTGCCCTCAATGCACTCCTATCTTCGTCCGCGACGTCGCCGATCCCCATGCCATTTGGCACCTCGCCTTACCCTTATATTTTCGTTTTCGCTGCGCTCCATTTCCTCACTTCTAGCGGCGGTATACCGAGTCTCATTCATATTCTCGTATCCCGCGTTGGTGCTGATGCTGACGAAGCACTTTCCTCTCACCACACCGACCACCTGCTTGGCCTCGCTGTCGGTTCCCAAAAAGCGAAAGTTCCAGAAGGCATTCACGCTGCTACTGCGAAAGGTGCAGTGTCAAAGGTCCTGCAGACCGTCTCGGTCCTTGTCGCTGCGGTCGATGATACCTGCATTGGCGTTATCGTGCTTGGGATCCTTTTCGGGTGGGAGTTCGGTCTTGTCGTCTTGGTTGCACTTGGTATCTATGGTACGTTTCCATCTCACTCCTTGCTTTGATTATAACTACATTTTGCTCTGCGTAGGCTATGTCACCTGTCTTGTTACTCGTCCATCTCTTTCTTCCTGCCCTGCCAAAACATACGCGTTCACACTTCTGCAAACCCTCGTTGCCTCCACCGGACTCTTGCTTGGCAGCTTGTATGTCGCGAAAGGCGTTACGGAAGGCGCGTGGAGTGCGGGTGCCTGGGCTACTTGGGTGTGGTACTGGGGTATCCTCGTTCTTCCCCTTACGTGGACTCCGTCATTGCGAGTTTCCATGGGTGACGTGAGAGCTGTGTTTAAGGTGCTCGATGAACCTCAGGGAGTTGTTGATGGTAAGGGAAGTGTCGATATTGCTCAAGGCATCGAGGTGAAGTTCGGTACGTATTTTGCAGCTCTCCTGGTTTTATTCGAGCTAATAGGGAATCCAGACAATGTATCTTTCACCTACCCATACACCGAAGTGCATACACCGCTGACTGCCCTCACTGATATTTCGTTCACTCTTCCCGTTTCTTCCGTCACCGCAATCGTCGGTGCCCCCGGTTCCGGCAAGTCAAGCGTGTTGAAGACTCTCTACCGGCTCTATGACACTGATTCTGGTTCCATCTTTGTTAACGGCACTGCTGTAAATACCCTGTCCTTTACTTCGCTCCGTTCCACTATTGCCGTGGTACCGGATATCTGTCCCGAGGGACGCGCAAAGGCCGTCTCTCGTGTATTGAGCAAGGATGCCAAGCTAGTGCTCGTTGAAGGTTCCTTGGATGGTGAAGTGTCTGCGTTTGTCAGTGGGAGGACAGTCCTCTGGGAGGTTGGAACGACTGGGTTGGGAGCTGTCGAGAGCGTTGATCAGTAAGTTGTTTCCCTTTTCTACTACAGAACCTTGAGGCTTCTCAAATGCAGGTCTAACGATCCTCGTAGGATTCTCGTTCTGGAAAATGGTCAAATTGTTGAATCTGGCTCTTTCAAGGAGCTTCTTGATGCAGATGGATTCTTTGCGTCCATGTGGGCAGACCACCGTGGCACCACCAGCGCTCCTGCCCCCGGTTCTTCCTCCGGTGCTGTAGAAGGCTATGACGTCTCAATCTCTAATGTCGAAACTGCGGATCAGGTTGTGGAGGTTCCTGTTACAGGTGCTTTGGCTCATGATTCGCCCCACGTGATTACTGACCTCCCTCCGTGCTCCCTCCGTTCGTGCATCTAGCGCGTCAATCCGTGCACCCTCGATCAGACCTACTGCTAGTGTTAAGGCGGAGAGCGTTGGGCCGTCTGTCCCAGCCAAAGACCCTGTCTCCTTCCCTTCGTCTGGCCCCGAAGAACCCGAGCCCAGTTCTTCTCGTGGTTCTGCGCCTGTTGCGTTCGACATTGCACCACTTGCGTTCCCCACATCTGACGATACCCGCTCTATCAGCAGTGCTTCGCTGACACACACTCGTCTCCCTACGTCCATCACGTTCGATACTACTGCCACGCCTCCGCGAGTGTCTACCCCTGAACCTACTGGCGCTTCTTCATCTTCCCAGTCCCCTGAGGCAGAAGGAAAGAGAAAGAGAATCTCGTCACAAAACTTCCAGCGTTTCGCTAGGAAGATTTCGATCTCCTCGCCTAGGAAGGGAATACAGGGTATTGCTGGAATCGCGAATGTATTGAGACGGGATTCAAGTTACAAGGCCAGTGGTGAGAACAGCGCACGGGAGAGCATAGACGCTGCATCTGAATCCGCACGGAGCTCGGGGAGATGACCGCGGAGCGGATCGAGAAGGACAAGGAGGAGAAAAAGCGGAAGAGGAAGAGCTTCATGGAGGTCGTCGGTGCGATGCGGGCGGAGAGCGCAGGAGCGACGGCAGCAGCAGGTACTGAGACGCCAGGTGCTACTGAAGCTTAAGCCGAGTAAAGTGCGAGGTTTCCTTCTTCGTTTTGATCCTGTTTCGACATCTTTCACTTTTGTCTTTGTGTTCCTCTTCTCGGTGTCCCCCCTGTTTCCCGTTTCCCTTCGACTATGGTCTAAACTCACGTCGAAATCATCCAGTTGTATTCTTCATCCTATCCCCTACCAATCACCTCCCGCCATCCATATACATATGTTCTTCTATTGCTCTATACTCATTTCTCAAAGTCGATTTGGAAGAAGTTCGCAGTCACGTCGCAGTATACGAGGATCCATTTACACAGTTACCAAACGTTTTTTAAACATCATCAGCTACTTGGTCGATTATATACCTAGTTAGCTAGCTTACGACTAGTTCACGACCACTTGATTATGCCAATTTCATTAACAGCAAGTTTCTTAGAACCGGGTGATGTCGTTCGGCTCATGGTTAGCTCCAACTTGCGAACTTGAAACTTCCCGAACTGAGCTACATAACAATGCGACCACTAATAACTATCCTGGAACGGAATTTCACTCATAAGGCAGAAGTGGCTCCAGGGTTATATGTACTTGCTGGGCCACAATGTCTCCACGACGCAACATCAATCCTACTGCTTCTTGCCGTCAGAGATCAAGTCGGCGCTCGACCAAATTCGGGGAAGCTGCAGACTCATCGACTTGAAACAGGCGCTGGGGGTGAGCGGTAAGGAAAAAGGCAGGATATTTGACGGCCCCAGAGGCGGAGCAAGAAGGTTGTCAGGTCAAGCCCAACGTCGATCGTTCATCAAGCCACGGGACCTCCCACGTTATTGACCGGCACGCTGAATATTTATACTCCCATGAGCACACGGCTCACAGTTTATACAAGACAAGCGAGCTCGGCAGCGGGCGCTGTTGTGTTGCCCAGGTATTTTTGCATGGTTGTACTACAGACCTCGCTCGCTAGAACTAGGGTACAAGATTGACTCGGAGAAGATGGATATTTCACTTGATATGCCAAGTTACTGTAAATTCATTTGCGAAGTTTACGTGGGTACTTAAGGAGAAGTGTCGTGTTAATATCGGTGAACAGATAGCAGTGGAGATCGGAGTCCCAGCAGCTGACCTCTGTCACTGGTACCCACCAGAAAGGACTAGCTGTATCAAGTAGTCTGGTGATAATGTGTATGTCACCTCGGCTCGAGCCATAGCTGATAATGTAGCTCGCCAAGCAGCATTCGGCGCTCCGTGTGATGATCACTGGGCCTGTCACGCTGGCAAGTTCCCAAAGATCCGAGACGCTCAGGTATCGGCGCGACCCCTAGGCCTTATCAGCAACCAGTCGTTGGTAAGGTTTCGCCGTTAGAAGGGTTCTTTATCTTTGCTTTACGCCATTCTCGACGCCTCATGACCATGATATTGCCCTTCTCAAGTGGAAAGTTTGGTTCAATGTTTCAGGTATTTCATTGTATGTTCTTCATTGCGGAGGTAGTCCGATCGTCTGTGTTTGAAAAAGGCAACTGGTCTAGATTTGGCCAGAAGACCGGAGTTTCAACTTCAAGGGGGATAAGATTATAAAGAGGGGCAATCTTCGAACCCCCATTTTTCATTCCATCCTTCCTTCGGACGTCCACGTCTCTTTCATTCAGAGTCTCCTGGTCTCGAGGGTTACGTTCGGTCTGCGATTTCAAGCCAATCTATTGTATTAACAGTGGTCTGCGCGTCTCAAATCAAAAATCATCATGTCTAAAATCTATGTTGGGTCAGTCTGCATTTGTACTGAGTTTACTCGACCTGCGCTTCTCCTGTCCTTGGCGGAGGGAAGCGAAAACTGATGCATCGACTTGTTCCTCTCCTTGTCTGTAGAAATTTGAGCTGGAATACAACCGATGATACTTTGCGTCAAGTCAGTATTGACTATAGCGGGACTTGAAAATGGCCCTTTGCTATGTTGTCTTGTTCATCTCCGAATGAATGTTTCTTACGCCTCCTTACTTTTGCATGTGCTCGGTCTATCACGGTTTCGTGGTCGTTGCTCTTGCTGCACTTCACATCAAAACAATAGGCTTTTTCACAGTATGGACAAGTGCTCGATGTGCGCGTCGTTTCTTATCTTGCTGCAAGGAGACTCATTCTGAATTATGACGTCGTTGCTATCTGGAACTCGTCTCCTATCGGCTTCTAGAGTATTGTCATGCGCGATCGCGACACGGGTCGTTCGCGTGGCTTCGGTTTTGTAACGTATGGTTCACCCCAGGAGGCTGAAGCTGCTATATCTGGCTTGAATGAACAAGAGTTGGAAGGCAGGAGGGTTAAGGTGAACATGGCTAATGCCCGAGCCGGTGGCGGTGGCGGTGGAGGCTTCAGTGGAGGAGGGGGTGGCTATGGTGGTACGCTTGTGAATGTTCCTCGTTTTTATTGGATGCTAATCTCGGAAGTAGGCGGAGGCTTCGGTGGTGGGGGTCAGGGCGGATACCCCCCTTCCGGTGGATATGGCGCCCCTGGTGGCTATGGTGGGCAATGTTCGTTATTACGTTTGCCAGCGATATATGTAGTAGCATTCTGACGTTTTTTTTTTTCGTTAGCCTATGGGGGTGGTTACGGTGGTGGCCAACAGGGGGGTTACCAAGGAGGATACGGAGGGTACCAACAGCAAGGAGGTGGATATGGCGGCGGCGGTTATTAAGCATGTTCGTGTACAGCCATCATCGACTGCATCTGTAATCGCATTCTAACACTGGGCATTAGCTTGATCTCTCCTCTGACGAGTCGACCGACATGATTTGCTTCACCAATATTTCCTTTCATTGTCTTTTTACCCCCCTCTCTAACTTCTCTGCATCGCTCGCCATTCTCTCACTGGCTTGTAAGGTGTTACGATGTAGTTTGTATATGTAAGACGGCCAATGCTGGCCACGTTTACCATACGTTCATCTTTCACTCTGTTTTCTCATTTCGTTTTGTAAGTACTTACCGCTCCCTCCATTTCGTCCCCACCATTTCCCTGCGTCCATTAGCGATTCATCACTTGTCAGTTTTTGATACGCTAGTACGTTATGTGTGGTTTTTCTTGTGTTTTTGTCATGTATTACTGAAGAAAGATGTGCGGGTGAATTTTCGTTCTGTGTGAATTGATAAGGAAAGAGTGCGGCCTAAGTTGGTTTCTGCTGGGCTGGACCTTTCATGGTTTCGGTAAGACGTCCGAGCAAGTTTTAAAGAAGTCCGTGTAGATTGGCCAAGGATACGGGCTCCGTACCTGCACACCGGAAGTTTGAAGACCAAATCTAAGAGTCGGCATCGAGCACAGACGGAAAACATTCGAAGACGCGTGTTCAAGGCAACAATATCATTTTTGGCAGTTACAAACATTCCTTCCGAAGTTGTCAAAACGACAAAGGCGTGTTCGTGGGTTACAGAAATTCGAAACGGCAATCCATGTCTCGTGAGCGCAGAAACAAACTAACGGGAGATTGGGACGCAAGATTTGGTGTTATGATTCAGGAGAGATGTCGATCACCAGCCCCCATTTCCGCCGCCGCCGCATATCCTCCACCACCGCCATATCCACCACCACCACCACCACTTCTGTATCCACCACCACCACCACTGTGTCCTCCACCACCGTATCCACCACCTCCATATCCACCACCACCTCCACCGCCGGAGGGCCTAGCGTTTGCTAGGTTGACTTTGACACGTCTACCGTCGAGATCTTGTTCATGCAGACCGTTAATGGCAGCTTCAGCCTCAGCTTGACTCGAAAAAGTGACAAAGCCAAAACCACGAGAGCGACCAGTTTCCCGGTCTTTCATGACGATGCACTATTTGGAGCGATATCGACGACGTTCAGTCCGAAATAGAAATTGTTCCGATGCGACATGCATAAATATTATTCAGCAAGGCAATACAAAAAGGGAGTCTCGACCATCGTGGTGCAATGATATAGAGACTCCTTGACAAGATCGCGCACATCAGTAACTTGGCCGTATTGGGAGAACGCCTAAAGATCATTAAACAGGTAGAGATGGACACGATCAGTTGTTAGATCGCTTTGAAAAAGATGCATGACCACTGACCTCGCTAAGAGTATCGTCTGTCGTGTTCCAACTCAGGTTACTAGACAACATAGATCGATCAGCAAGTATTCAAGGAGGGCTCAAGAGGATTAGTTGGCTGACCCAACATATACTTTCGCTGACATGATTGAAAGAGAGTGGTTGTGTGGCCTCGATGTTCAAGGTCAAGGGGGAACAATGTACATTAAGGTTTGAGAGAGTTCTTATACTGAGGCGGTTAGTTTTTCAGACTCCACTAACTACTTTAGGAGAGGTAAACGTGGTGACTGGGCTTAGACCAATATTTTATTGTCGCCAGTCTTCCCAAACCAGACAAACAGGGCTGAAAGAGCATCGTTCCTCTCGTATGTAGCATCCATCGATCTGGTTGTCGCGTTGAAATTCTCTGTCGTACTTGGCATGCGGGTCAACAATTAGCCCACCCCACATCGTGTCCCCGGGCTTGCAGATACCCCGTCACGCAGGTACTCAGCATCTCAGATACCCATAGTCGATGAAGCTCCACTTTAGCGAACACGTATTACCAGCTTCTGGGCTCGGCCTTTCATCGCACTTTTGGTCTGGCCTGGCAATCTTGGTTACTGTAATTAACCCATCCTTCCTATCACATCGAATCACTAACACGTTGCCCTGAAAAGAAAGCGCCCAGATAACACTCTCTAATGACACTGGACAGACCGGAGCCTCATTTACCCATACTACTGCGCATCCTCAAACCGCATTGTGTTTTGATATTGAAGCATTGGGAATACCCGACACGTGTACATAAACGTGCGTGCCTCACACATGCTATCATGCTGCATCACATTTCAGGCTGCTTCTACTTTCCCCATCCAACGCGCCTATTCCGCGGCTTATTCACGGGAATTTAGAATTTGCGGCCTCAATGCTGGCGCTGTGGACTTGTGATCTTGGCCAGGCCCTTTCTGTTACGTTTCCTTAGCTCTCTGTGGCAATTTACTAGTCATACACTGCTCACGACCAGCCTCACATTATCCTCCTCGCGTCTTGCAAGGGATAGTTAGTGGTTGCACTCTACTACTGGCATCCACATCGCAACATGATCAGCGATTCCTCGTGTGAGCTTTTAGCTTGTGTGGCCTCGCATTTATTCCAATGCCTCCAAGTTATAACCTGATCCTGAATCACTTTTGTTTACGGAGGAAGCTCCAGCGCCCAGTCGTACCAGACGTACCAGAAAGGTAAGAGACGAATGGTCTTTGCCGCTCGAGTGACTTAAGTCATAGCTAGTCAACTCCGAAATATTGTCGTCCTTGGATCACTGGGAGCTGGCAAAAGCTCACTTGTTAATATGCTTATCGGGAAAGCGGTAGCACCAGTGAGCAACGACATCGACTCCGCCCATACAACCGTCGTGGAATATCCAATTCCCCTCAGCGACATGGCAAAGAACTGCAGCTCGCACGCCGACAGGACTTCTTCGGATCTAGTTCTCAATTTCTATGACACCCTTGGTATGGACCGCCGTGGCACACCTTGGGATGCGATCAAAGCACGGTTGAGGGATGGTGGAGGTATCAGCCTCGTCATATATTGCATGCGCCGCGGACGGCTGACGAGGGAGCAAGCATCACATCTGCGCTCCATTTCGAAGACTTTTTGCAAGGGAGGTGCCCCCATCTTGTTGGTCATGAATGGATTTGAACACCATCGCGGGTCCGTAGACGATTGGTGGGAGACAAACGAGGAGCATTTTAGAAGTAGGATCAAAGTAGGTTTGGTTGACCATGCGTGCTTGAGTACTTACGATGCAATTCACTCTTCCTGGAGTTACCGGGGCGCGAAATACGAGGAAACACAGGAGTTCATTCGTGAACTAGTAATACGTCACAGCAATGGTCTCTACCCCATTCTGTGAATGGAACACGTGCTGTTGTATCATACCGCAGTACTTGGAATCAACGGATGAATGTACTTATCATATCATGCCTCCTACGAGGAGTACTCAAAGGCTCAAGTCTGGCGTGACCTATCGATTATTCTGTCACAAGGAATTCCTGAAAGTATGCGACGCCAAAAACTATATGGTACAAGATATCATGATCCCTTCATGGACGTGTGATCAAAGACCAACTTGATGACTTCGTCAGCATCCTTGCGGGACAACCCAGAACTCCTGATGAGGTCCTTGACATTTTTCTTCTGACTCCCTGATACAGGTCCCTGCTTAATTAACCCCACCAACTTCTTCAAGAACGTCATGACCCAGGTGTCCGGCTCCCCATTAAATTTTCCGCTGGCGCGGAAGACGGATTCTTCGAGTAAGGCTTGAACCGATAATCTAGATTCCGTCAGCTTGTCACCATGGTTCCTCTGATGGACTGGATCCTCGGCTGATAGCGATGTTATGCATGCATGAGATACCGCGTTAACCTTGTACCCGCTGAATTTTGTCTTGTTTCGACCCCACCAATCCTCCATTCGTGTTTCACTTTCGAGGTTCGTGATGACAAGGGCGACGGGGACTTTGCCATCGCAAAGAAAATCTTGGAAGAGCTTATAGTTGCTCTGGATTGTCTGGGTCATCCGGCCACCTCGGACACAGAACAGCAGCAAGTCGACGCCGTCTTGCTGATGTAACTGGCGTATGAGGGTAGCGCACTTCCTTATGGCTTCGGCAAACCCGGTAATTCCAATGGTCGGTTCATTGAGACCTACAGTGTCCCAGATCTGGAACTGGTGTACGCCCGTGTTAATGTCGTAAGGGGTGGATTGTAGAGTGCAACCATCCATGTCCGGAGAGGTACGCGCTAAAGACTTCCCAGCGATAAGATTGATGACTGAGCTCTTTCCAACACCTGCCTCCCCGAAGAGGACCACGCAGTGAGGGCGTGGCGGTGTGGCGAACCTCTCCACCAGTGCCTTTGCGTCAGAAGCGCTTAATGCACAGTGTGAGGTCAGGCTGCACTCAACTGCTGCACTATCGGACAAGAAATTGGGAGGTAGTAAGAGAGGGATATTCGCGGAACCATGGGTCTTCAATAGTGTCTCCAGCGCTAGCTTTGACTGGAACTCGGCAAGCCGAGGATTAGGTTGCGGGTTTTTGCCCTGAGTTGCGTCGATGCATGCGTGCGCAAGAGTTTGGATGCCGAATTTGGTGATAATGGTCTGCTCATTTCGTTCCCACCACCCCTCTACGGCCCCTTCATCAAAGTGGGTTACGACAAGGGCTATTCGAGCGCGACCATCGAAGAAGACGCTGTTGACCAGGAAATAGATCCTACGAAGAGAAGCATTGATCCCGTCTTTTCGAGCGCAGAGCAGAAAAAGGTCAACGCCGTCTTCTAAGCTTCGCAGCACACCATGTGCCTGTTCATAAGGAGAGAGATGGTCGACGTTGTTCGCTTGGGGTTGGTTGAAACCCATGGTATCCCAGAGTCGAAATTTCTTCTCGCCAATGGAGATTTGGTACCAACGGGGTAGCTTGGTACAAGCATCCACGGAAGGGGTGACTTCTGCGACTGGACTTCCGGCGAGGAGATTGATGATCGAGCTCTTTCCGGAGCCGGTTTCGCCGAACAAGACAATTTTGAACACCCTGTCCGGCGAAGGCCTGAAAATAACATGAGCGGAATACGAACTTTTCTGTGCCGTGCTTACTCTGTACTGGCCGTGGTAGCCATTGGGTGGTTAGAGCCTAACTTGAACGTAGGTGGTGAGGGAGCCATGTACTAGATCGACCGCCGCTTGAGTGAACTATTCAATGAGATCCTACGAAGTGTGAGTTAGATGAATGGACCTGACGGATGCGCAACGCGAGTTTGCTTACGACGACGATGGCAGTCTGGCACTGCTAGTGCTTTTCTGGGGACAGTGTTTGGTGAGCTCTTCGTGGATTGGAGCAGACGGAGCGTCGTGTTATTATCAGTGAACCCCTTGCCCTGCCTCGTGCCATTCGAAGCCTAACTTACACACCATTAGATATCATGACGCCAGCGCGTGCCATTACTGTAACAGCCGCTCGTGGTTCTAGGTGTAGTCTGGTACTGTAAGCAGATGTAATGTAATGAGTACGGCAAGCCAATTATCAGCTTCGAACCCAACACCCCCTCACTCTTGGGAGACACACGAGGAGCAGTTTGTTGACCATGCGTGGAGTACTTACGGTTGAAGATTGGCAACTCAGCCTTTGTGGAGTTACCGGAGCGCGAAACTTTGAAGACAAGGAAATTGACCTAGGGCCTAGTAAATACGTGGTCATGCACTGGCATATGTTCTGGGAATTCAAAGGGACGGATGCTGTTGTTCCTTGTGCACTTTCTATCATTCTGCACTGACTTGCCGTCACGAGATGAACTTGAACGTACTTGCATATCAAGCCCCGCCGAGGAGTACTCAGCTGATCAGACTCTCGAATCCTTCGTCGGTTAAGGGCATATTTTGTTACAAAGACTAGCAGTCGCCTCAGTCACTAATGCTATCCCGTGTCCAAACTTGAAACTGTGCAGTACAAGACAGTTATGTCCAAATGGGCGAGCGTCTGATCGACTTGACGAGTGCCTCAGCCTGCTCTTTGGTGAACGAACAACGCTTCATGAGCTCCTTGGCATTTAACCGTGATCCAGATCCCTGCGGTTTCATGAACTCCACCACCTTCTTCACGAAGGCCATCCTAGTCGAATCATCCAGTTGCGTAGGAAATTGTGCGCGCTTCAGAAAGGCGGATTCTTCGAGCAAGGCTTGAACCGATAGCCTAGATTTCGTCAGCTTGTCACCATAGTTCCTTTGATGGTTTGGATTTTCCGCTGGCAGCGATGTTACGCATGCATGGGCTACCACATTGATCCCGTACCCACTGAAGTCTGACTTATTGCCTTCTCAAATGATTCTTCATGTTCGAGACACGTGACGACGAGGGCGACTGGAACTTTGCGACTGCAGAGAAATTCTTGGAAGACCACATAGTTCCTCTGGGCCGTACTGGAGATCCGGCCACCCCGCATACAGAGCAGAAGCAAATCAATGCCACCCTGTTCGTGTACTTTATTAATGAGGTCCGTGGCCTTCTGTATGGCATCCATGAGCCCGGTACCAGCATTTGCGACGGTGTTGGTCGGTTCATTGAGACCTACGGTGTCCCAAATCTCGAACTGATGTACGCCAGTGTTAATGGCGTAAGGCGTGGAATCGAGAGTGCAGCCACGCGCGTGTGAAGAGATCTCCGCTACACGCCTCCCAGCGATAAGGTTGATAACTGAGCTCTTTCCAACACCTGCCTCCCCGAAGAGGATCACGCGGTGAGGGCGTGGCCCCGCGGCGAAACATTGCACCAGTGTCTCCGCCTCAGAAATTCCTAATAGGCAGTTTGAGGCCAGGTTGCGCATAACTTCCGCTCTATCGGACAAGAAGTTGGGAGATAGCGAGAAAGGGGGATTCGGTGGACCACAGGTTCTCAATAACGCTTCTAGCGCTTGTTTTGACTTGATAAACCGAGAATTGGGTTGCGGGGATTCGTCCTGAAGCGCGGTAATGCATTGTACGCATGCAAGATCTTGGACCCTGATGCCGGCCTTGGTGAAAATGGCCACCTCATTCCGTTCCAACTACCCATCTTCGGCCGCTCCATCACAGTGCGTTACGACGAGGGCTATTCGAGCCCGACCGTCAAAGACGAAAACATTGTTGACCAGCGAATAGATCCTACGAAGAGAAGCATTGATCCCGTCTTTTCGAGCGCACAGCAGAATGAGGTCAACGTCTTCGAAACTTCGCAGGACGCCATGTGCCTGCTCGTAAGGAGAAATATGATCGACGTTGTGTGATTGGAGTTGGTTGAAACCCGTCGTATCGTACAATCGAAATTTCTTCTCGCCAATGGAGATTTGGTACCACCGGGGTAGCTTGGTACAGGCATCCACGGAATGGGCGACTTCTGCAACAGGACTTCCGGCGAGGAGATTGATGATTGAGCTCTTTCCAGAGCCGGTTTCGCCGAACAAGACAACTTTGAACACCCTGCCAGTGTTCGGTGAAGGCCTGAAAATACATGAGCGAAATACAAACATTTCTGTGCCATGGTTACTCTGCACTGGTAGTGGTAGGCATTGTGTGGTTAGAGCCTAACGTAGATGGTGAAGGGGCTATGTACTAGCTCGACCGCCGTTTGAGTGAACTATTCAATGAGAACCTAGTACGATGTATGAGTTAGATGAATGAACCTGACGGATGCGCATCGCAAGCTTGCTTACCACAACGACGATAGCAGTCTGCTAGTGCTTTCTGGGGACAGCGTTTGAGGAGCTCTTTGTGGATTGGAGCAGACAGAGCGTCATGTTATTATCAGTGAACCCCTTGCCCTGCCTCGTGTCATTCGAAGCCTAACTTACGCCATCAGATATCATGGCGCCAACGCGTGCCAGTGCCACGAACAACCGCTCGTGGTTCGAATTGTAGCGTGTAAGCAGATGTGACGTGATGAGTACGCCAAGCTTGCTATCGGCTTCCCAACACCCTTCTCACTCTCGGGAGACACACGAGGAGCATTTAGAAGTAGGATCCATGTAGGCTGCAACTTGAAAGTTTGTTGACCATGCATGCTTGAGTACATACTTACAATTGAAGATGCAACTCAGCCTTTGTGAAGTTACCGGAGCGCGAAACTTTGAAGACAAGAAAATTGACCTAGTAATACGTGGTCATGAGGCCGCATGGTCTGGGAATTCAAAGGGAGGCCTGCTTTTGTTCTTTGTGCAGACTTTTTATCATTTTACCGTGACTGACTTGCGGTCACGAAAGAACATTCTTATCAAGCCCCGCCGAGGAATAATCAAGCTCTCGAGTGCTTCGTCGGGTAAGTACATATTCTGTTACAAAGACTCCTAAGTGAAGCTATCCCATGTCTAAAACTGTACAGTACAAGACAGGATCGCAATTATTGCCCACTGGGCTGGCGTTTAGTAGAGACCATCTTGACGAGTTCCTTTGCTTGCTCTCTGGTGAGCGAACAACGATCCATGAGCCTCTTGACATTTAATTGTGGTCCAGATCCCTGCGGTTTCATGAACTCCACCACCTTCCTCACGAATGTCATCATAGTCGAAGCATCCAGTTGCGTAGGAAATCGCGTGCGCTTTAGAAAGGCGGATTCTTCGAGCAAAGATTGAACCGAAAGCCTTGATTTCGTCAGCTTGTCACCGTGGTTCCTTTGATGGTCTGGATCCTCTGCTGGCAGCGATGTTACGCATGCATGGGCCATCACATCGATCCCGTACCCACTGAAGTCTGACGCGTTTTCTTTCCACCACGTCTCAAATGATTTTTCATTTTCGAGATGCGTGACGACGAGCGCGACTGGAACTTTGCCACCACAAAGAAATTCTTGGAAGAGTACATAGTTCTTCTGCGTCGTATTGGAGATCCGCCCGCCCCACACACAGAACAGGAGCAAATCAATGCCACCCTGTTCGTGTACGTTGTTAATGAGGACCACGGCCTTCTCGATGGCATCCATGAACCCGGTACCAGCATTTGCGACGGTCTTGGGCGGTTCATTGAGACCTACGGTGTCCCAGATCTCGAACTGATGTACGCCAGTGTTAATGTTGTAGGCCTTGGAATCGAGAGTGCAGCCACGGGTGCGTGAAGAGGTCACCGCTATAGGCTCCCCAGCGATAAGGTTGATAACTGAACTCTTCCCAACACCTGCCTCCCCGAAGAGGATCACGCGGTGAGGGCGTGGCTCCGCGATGAAACCCTCCACTAGTGTCTCAGCTTCAGAGACGTCTAATAGGCAGTTTGAGACTAGTTTGCGTGCAACTTCCGCTCTATCGGACAAGAAATTGGGAGATAGCGAGAAAGGGGGATTCGGTGGACCACAGGTCCTCAATAGCGCCTCCAGCGCTTGTTTTGACTTGATAGACCAAGGATTGGGTTGTGGGGATTCGTCCTGAAGCGCGGTAATGCATTCTACGCGTGCAAGATCTTGGATCCTGATGCCGGTCCTGGTGGAAATGGCCTCCTCATTCCGTTCCAACCACCCATCTTCGGCCGCTCCATCACAGTGCGTTACGACGAGGGCTATTCGAGCCCGACCATCAAAGACGAAAACATGGTTGACCAGCGAATAGATCCTACGAAGAGAAGCATTGATTCCGTCTTTTCGAGCGCATAGCAGAATAAGGTCAACCGTCTTTTAAGCTTCGCAGGACGCCATGTGCCTGCTCGTAAGGAGAAATATGATCGACGTTGTGTGATTGGAGTTGGTTGAAACCCGTCGTATCGTACAATCGAAATTTCTTCTCGCCAATGGAGATTTGGTACCACCGGGGGAGCCTGGTACAAGCTTCCACGGAAGGAGAAACGTCTGCGACTGGACTTCCGGCGAGAAGATTGATGACTGAGCTCTTTCCGGAACCAGTTTCACCGAACAAGACAATTTTAAACACCCTGTCCGGCGAAGGCCTGGAAATAACATGAGCGAAATACAAACATGTTCTGTATTGTGCTTACTCGTTAACTGGACGTGGTAGCCATCTTAGTGGTTAGAGGTAAGAGCGGTGGGTAAATCGACTGCTTTCGTTATTCGATGAGATCCTAGTAGAGCAGTGTGAGCCAGATGAATGGACCTGAAGGATGCTGCATAGCAAGCTTGCTTACAGCCAACGATAACAGTCCAGTAGTGATTTCTCGAAAGAGTCGTGATGACAGCTTCGTTTACTGGGTTCTTTGTAGATTGGGACAAGGGGAAGACATATTAGTACCGATATGTGAACCCTCGCCCTCGTGCGGCATCATGCGTCATGCCAGTGACTTCGGACATCTCCACATATAACAGGTATAATCAGATGTGATGTAGCCGTCATGCGTCATGCATCGTGAGTCGACCACTAATACACAAATGATTAGATCCATATTTTGGTTTATAATAATAGTAGTTTGACCGAGTAAACCTGATATCCCACTGGGCATATGTACCATGATAATCGTTCGAAACTCGATCGACATGGTGCTTGATGGAATGATCAACACGCACGTTGCCTATGTAGTACATAACAAGCTCACATGACACAGCTGCCTGCAGTAGTTAATATTCGGGAATAGCCGACACGTGTAGATGGCACGCACACACACTTAAGCTTACTTACTTCAGATATATAATATTCCCAATCTCGAACTCGGAACGCGTCTAGGTCTATCGATATCTCGCCTACATATCGCGCGCCTATCTAGAAGATCGTGGCCTCACTAATGCTGAATGCTGTCTCTCATCGCCATTCGCAGTCTTCCCGAACATATCCATCGAGACTTGTGGTGGCTCCTGCTTTGTTTCCTTAGGTTGTTTTGGTCACTTCAATGAAACCAGTCCTACGCGCTGCTCAGTCTCTATTCGTGTCTTACAAGGGATAATCAGTAGTGGTTACACCTACATGCTCCAACCTGTGCTTCTTGTGTGAGCTCTTAGCTTGCTTCTGAATCCCTCGCTTTCATCGAATGCTCCCAAGCAATAACCTATTAACCAGATCCAGAATTTCAATTTCCTTTTCTCTCCGCGTGCACCATCCAGACCGTCGATACAGAAAGGTGGGCGACGATCCATCCTTACGGGTCAAATCTGGCAACTTCCGAAACGAAACAGCTCAGTGACTTATTACAGTAACGTAACATGCATATCGGGAAAGGGGTAACGCCAGTGGGCCCTTGGGCAGCGATATTGTCTCCGCCTATGTGGGTTATCCATAACGACATATCAAAGAACTTGAACTTGCACTCTAACAGGTGTTAGCCTCGTCACACTAGTATATTGCAGGCGCCGCTAACGGCTGACGACGGAGCAAGCGACACATCTAGGCTCCATTTCGAACATTCTTCGCTGGGGAGGTCCCCTCTTGCTGGTTACGAATGGAACCACCGCGGGTCTATAGACGACTGATGGCCAGTGGGTGGTGGGACAAGGAGCATCTTAGAAATAGGCTTTGTTGATCAGGTGTGCTTTAGTACTTGCGATGGAACTCACCTTTCGTGGGGTTTCCAGGGCCGCGAAATACGATGAATGACGCGTAGTGAACGGGAGACCATATTCCCGAGTTTAAGAAAATCATTCTGCAAGTAAACTGTCACCTGCGCAGTTTTGTTTGCTTTTAAACAGGTACGTGTATATAGAGAGAGGCTTAAGAGTCATGACAAGGTAATAGATATCAAAAGCGAAGACGTTGCATGTAGGAAAATGGGTCTAGCCCGGGCGTGGTCACATATCAATAGACTAGATGTTGGGGTGGCTGACCAGGGGGTCGTTTTCTGCCTGCCCACGTTCAGCCCTATCTACGCCTGATTTTGGCGAAACCTTCTTAGGCAGTGAAATAGCTTAAGTGCAGAAAAAATACCCGAACACGTTCGTCAATGATATCGTCCGACCATCATTGAGGTTACTAGTATGAGTCGGAGTGTGTGGAGGAAGGAACGAAGGGGATCCATGGTGCTCAGGGGCATGACAACTGCCCGGGTAGTCGTGGTGCATCATCGGCTGCTACGAGTCGCTAACAGGTCGCAGGGTGAGAGGCCAGGCATTGTGCAAGTTACCCAGTGTAGTTACCTTATGCAAACCACCGGGATTCAAGAAGACTTGCCGTCTGCATCCGGGATGGCCCGCGTAGACGGACGAACCGTCGACATTGGGACCGTTTCCTTTCCTCCCACGCGGTTTTGCCCTTTTCGACGGAGAAATAGGATTGACAGCAGACCCGAAAATGTAACGAGACTACGTTTGTTCGAACCTTCATCGAGGCCACTAGTAGGGATCGGTGGAGGGCTAAGAAGAAAGATCGAAGTCGAATCAGATTCATAGTGCCCAGACGTGGTTGACAACTGCTGCTCCGGCAGTTCAACTTGTGGGGGTCGTGGTGCATCATCGGCTGCTACGTATCGCTGGCAGGTCGGAGGGTGAGACGCCCGAGATTGCGGAAGTTACGGACTGCACTTACAACTTCTGCTGTGGCTGGATTAGTTACCTTAGGCTGACCACCGCGACGGGCCCGCAGTCTCGTTAGTATAAACACTGAACGAAGAGAACGAAGACCTGGTCCAGGATGCCCCTGTGCTGGGGACTATCTTCCATTTCTGAACAAGACATCACAAAAGGTGGAAGGTACGAACTGACCTCAGGTCCGTCGACGTGCCCCGGCACCTTGGGTAGCTTGGCTCTGGCAGGCAACTACCGATAGACCTAGTTGTCACATTATGCAGGCAGCATGATAGACCGGGTGACACACATTCGGTAAGCCATAGGAAACCCTCTGGCCATGTTGCATGATTAGAATACGTGTCACAGTATACTATGACGTGGACTCGCCTTCCGCTGGGGAATGACCAACTTGATGACTTCATCAGCGTGCTCCTGGGACAACCCACAATGTGCAATGAGGCCTTTCACAGTTTTCTTCTCCTTCTTTCGTAGTGTGCGTCCCTGTTGAATCATCCCCGCCAACTTTCTCAAGAATGACATAACCCAAGTATCCTGTTCTCTATTAAACTGCGTGCTGGCACGAAAAACGGATTCTTCCAGAACAGCTTGAATCGATAGTCTAGATTGCGTTAGCTTGTCACCATAGTTCCTTTGATGATCTGGATCTTCCGCTGGTAACGCTGTTACGCATGCATGCGCTACCACGTCGATGTCGTTCTCGCCGAAGTCTGTCCCGTTTTGTTCCCACCAGTCCTCTAGTCGGTTTTCATGTTCGAGATGCGTGATGACGAGGGCGACTGGAACTTGGCTATCGCATAGAAACTCGTGGAAGAGCCTATAGTTGCTCTGCATTGTCTGGGTGATCCGGCTACCTCGTACACAGAACATGAGCATGTCGATGCCACCTTGTTGGTGCAAGTCGCGAATGAGGCTTGCACCCTTCTGTAGGGCTTGGGCAAACCCGATAGGCCCGATGGTCGGTTCATTGAGACCTACCGTGTCCCAGATCTGGAACTGATGTATGCCCATGTTAATGTCGTAACAGGTGGATTGTAAAGTGCAGCCATGCATGCCCGAAGAGGTAGGTGCTAGAGGCTTCCCAGCGATAAGATTGATGACTGCGCTTTTTCCAACACCTGCCTCCCCGAAGAGGACCACACGGTGAGGGCGTAGCGATGTGGCGAACCTCTGCGCCAGTGCCTCTGCATCAGAAGCGGTTAATCCACAGTTCGAGGTCAGGCTGTGCTCAACTGCTGCACTATCGGACAAGAAATCGGGAGGTAGTAAGAGAGGGATATTCGCGGAACCATGGGTCTTCAAGAGTGCCTCCAGTGCTAGCTTTGACTGGGACTCGGGAAACGGAGGATTGGACTGTGGGTTTTCGCCCTGAGTTGCGTCGATGCATGCGTGTGCAAGAGTTTGGATGCCAAATTTGGTGAAAATGGTCTGCTCATTTCGTTCCCACCACCCCTCCGCAGTCCCTTCATCAAAGTGGGTTACGACGAGGGCTATTCGAGCGCGACCGTCGAAGAAGACGTTGTTGACCAGCGAATAGATCCTACGAAGAGAAGCATTGATCCCGTCTTTTCGAGCGCATAGCAAAAAAAGGTCGACGCCGTCTTCTAAGCTTCGCAGGAGACCATGTGCCTGTTCATAAGGAGAAAGAGAGTCGACGTTGTCCGCTTGGTTGAAACCCATGGTATCCCACAATCGAAACTTTTTCTCGCCAAGGGAGATCTGGTACCAGCGGGGTAGCTTGGTACAAGCATCCACGGAAGGGGTGACTTCTGCGACAGGACTTCCGACGAGAAGATTGATGACCGAGCTCTTTCCGGAGCCGATTTCGCCGAACAAGACAACTTTGAACACCCTGTCTGGCGAAGGCCTGGAAATAACATGAGCGATGTGCAGTTTTTATCTGTGTCGTGCTTACTCTTCACTGGCCGTGGTAGCCATTAGGTAGTTAGAGGGGCGATAGGTAAATCGACTGCTTGAGTAACTTAAGATTATGGAAAGTGTGAGCTAGATGAATGAAACCTGGACGATGGGCTTGCCTACATTGTCTGAGTAGTCCAGTAGTGAGTAGTAGCGCTTCTTCCGAGTCAGGACAGCGTTTAGTGAGGTCTGGTGGGACGTATATGAATAAGCCCCTCGCCCTGCCTCATGCCATTCAATTTGAGGCATCTTCGGATCCCTATTTTGGTTTTCATCTGGGAGCAGCAGGGAGCTGAACGATCAGAACGAGGAGCTCGTGTTGGTTGTGCATGTTTGCAGGCAATTAACTCACAAAACTTAATATTGTAAACCGCCAGTGGGCGCTGTATGACGCGGTTCAGTTTTTCAATTCAGGCGCCAAGGTTTGAACATTTGATCGATGTGACTGTCTGCCGCCACCGCCATAGATGTAGGCGCCAGTCACTCAGCCATCTGGAAAACATGTTGGGAATATCGGCCGAGTGTACGAACGATGTCACTCGTGGGAATATCTCGTAGAGTATTTATACGTAGATTATCTAGAGTTGTACAGTACCGCATCCATTTGCCAAAGGCTACCCGCTGTTCCTCGCAGCCTGGTCAAACGTACCGTCGTAAACCGTGTTTACAACAAAACATCGAAATGAACATTTAACCCGCATGTTACGTTCACCGTGGCGGAGGTATCCGATGGCTGACCGCACCAAGGGACGTCACTGCCCAAGTCGTGAGCTCCAAGCGACGGACTTACGGACTAACTATACGGGGCACCATTCTGGTGCCAGAACGGTACATAAAGGTGCGTCACGGTATCTTCACTCTGCTGCTGCCCAAAGCCTTGAGTTTGTGCCAACGCACACTTCTGCCAGTTACATGCGCGATGGATCAATCACGATGGCATGATGCATACTGCATGCTGTCCTCCACAGTTTGCAATTCCCTGCCAGTGCGAGCCAGGTGTCAGCATCAGTTGGTGCGCAACTTTGCTTGCATAAAATTAGCCTCCACGCCCGAGAAATTGGCAGAGTTTCCCCCAGTCGCGCTGCTTTATCTGGCACCCACATAAAACCTGGCAAAGGATCTGGATCTAGGCAGCCCGGTCCTTCTTCATCGTTGACTAACACGTGCCGGAGATGTAGGCCTTATGAGCACGAGATCGGTCCTCCTACTAGTATACATATGGCGTAACAGGTGTTGCGCCCACGGGTTTCAAAAATTCACACTGCGCCGCGTTTCTCCTAGTTCGATTACATTGACGGAGTCCGTCCCGGTGATTGAGGACTTGAGTTTACAGTATGCCACGGTTTACGACGGGGATGATCATGGGCGCCCCTACCTACGAGACATCCGGGCCTAGGATCTATGGTCTGAGGTACACCAGGTAAGTATTGTTTTGGATAATTCTAATGTTTTGGGGTTCTGAGGGTAGCCAGTGCACAAGTAGACAACCTCTCGATTTACGAGGCAACCAGTTTAATTTCGACCCTTGGAATTTAGTAAACCGCTACCCCCCAATTTCCACATCATCCATACCTGGCTTGTGCGCGACAGTGGCTTGCAGAACGTTGCACAAGACAACCCCGCTAGTTCGGGGTACTCGCCAGTTGGTCCTGTCGAGTAGCTCTTGGGTGGCACACCATGTGGCGAGTTCCGCCCTTCAGCTATTTCGACCAATCTTCCTCTGAACGACATCTGCCAAGGTCTATTCTCCGCTTCTGTCCCAAACCTGCAGACATCTGTGCTCCCTGGATGTCGCCCGCCATCAGTCGTCAAACAGCTGGTAACCAGCTGGACTCCGCAGATCGAATCCTGCACGCTGACCACAGTTACCCCCTGCTGTTTTCCGCTGCGGGACTCTCAACCCTTGGATGAACCGTATCTCGGAACTCACACCGTCACGAAGTCGAGCACTGCAGCGGCTTCTCATTTCCGCCTATGCACAGAGCGTAGCGCCACCTGCAACGTGGATAGTGGAGGGCAGCAGATTGTAGATGAATCGTCACTGGCGCGCACGGCATCAGAGCTACGAGTTGCGTCCGGCGTGACTGACAAGGAACGATGCAACAAGGCACAGTGTTGTAATGTATTTAGTGACGTGCTACATGCAAGCCAGAGCAACATGCCCTCTGTGCTCCAACTTGAAGAAGTTGTCCCGCTCAGACGTCATCAACAAGCACCGACATGCATGTCCTTTTCACAGATGAGTACTGAGCGTTAACGCTATCCTTCCTCGCTCAGTTCCGCGTCTCTGATTGAAAAAGTCTGATTTGGATGCTAATGATGTCAATTATGCCGTATGTCGTGTTGGTCTTCGAGGTCTAGGGATATTTTGCACAACAGTTGTTCGCTTACTCTATCATATGCACGATGGCGTGCCTACGCTTGGTCCAGGTGAATATTTTGTTGTCCCTCCCACCACCACTTATTCCCCACAGGCAGTAACTAATATTTCTCTATACTGCAACGATAGTGGTTGAAGCGAATGGCTCTTTCACGCCTTACAGTCCGCAAGCACTCAGATCTCAGAACTCATAAAGAGTAACTACTACTTCTAATTACGTACTAGTATGTAATAGTTCTGTTGACGGTCGATCGTTCAGTTTACTTCCGCGATATCGGTAGGATCTCTGCTCTTTCACTCTGGGCATGCCTGCAATCTCCTAGGTCATCCATTGACAGTTACAAACATGCTCGAAGGCATAGAGGCAGTTTTCATGAGGTGTGTACAAAATTTTAAGACCGTAATACATGTGTCACGAGTGCTGAGAAAAGGTATCTCGTGGAACCAAGAGTGCTCCTTGCGTCTCAAAGGTTGGCTCTCAAAGGTTGGCGTTGTGATTCAGAGGAAGTGTTGCGTCACCGGCATCCACCACCACTAATATCCACTAGCTATTGTATCCACCACCATATCCACCACCGCCATATCCACCACCACCACCATATCCACTACCACCATTACCGCCATATCCACCTCCACCACCACCTCCACCTCCGCCGGAGGGCTTAGCGTTTGCTAGATTGACTCTGATACGTCTACCATCGAGTTCCTGCTCATTCAGTGCGGTAACGGCAGCCTCAGCCTCTTGAGCAGTTGCCAAATGTGACAAAGCCAAAGCCACGGGAGCGACCAGTTTCCCGGTCTCTCATCACGATGGACTGTGTGGAGCGATATCGACGATGCCAGTTGGGAATCGTTTTGACAGCGACATGCATGAAGCATATTCAGCAAAACAATAAGCAGAGGGAGCCCGAACCCATCGTTGTGCAATGATAGGAGACTCCTTAATAAGATCGCGCACGTCTAAGACATTGCCGTAATCGGAGAACGCCTGAGGATGAATGAACATGTTCAATGCACTATATCGCTCGCAAAGAAGGAATCCAACTGCACCATGTCTGAGCGTCTCGTCTGTTGTGTTCCAACTCAGGTTACTAGACCACGTGAACCCAGCAGTAAGTGTTCTGTTAGAGGAGGCCTCAAGAGGATCAGTTAGCTCACCCAACATACAATTTTGCGCTCATGATTGAAGGAAAGTGATTGTGTAGCCTCGATAGGGGGCGAGAACACAAGGTTTGAGAAGGTTCTTATCTTGGTTCTTATACATTGGTTTTCAGAATCCACTAGCTACTTTAGGCAGTGTTCTTATTGACACAGTTTGCTTCAAGTCATTTAGGGTCGGACTTCGTCACTCGTCAGTCAGGCGGAATCAAGTTCATTTGACAATGACACGCAGCTGCTCGGCTGTGCTTCTATGTAGCAGTACATACACATGATGTTTTCTGTCACCAAACCGACCCGTGTACGACACCTCTACCTTACGTACCCTCAATCTTTCTACTAGTATGATCTGAGGTCCCGGTCAGCCGTCGAACGACCTCACGTTAGTCTGGTGACCAGCCCATATATGAGACGAGTATCGACAGCTCGCCTCATGAGCAGGCTGGTCACCAGGTTAACTTCACGTGCCGTCCGCCGGTCGGACTGACTGCGTAGCTTAAGCACCGAATCCACCCCTTCAAGGCTGAGCGGTGAGCGGTGAGCCCTGCCACGTTTATTCAGGACAGGACAGTCCGTCAGCCAGAGTGCAGGTTACGAGACCTGCAGGCGAACTATCTCGTAATACGGTAAAGGCGGTCGATCAATCATTTGCCTCGCGAGGCTAAGATGTGTAAGAGCTCGCGTTCCCTCCCTATGTCCTATCTCTAGATCCACAATCTATCCACGCAACACGTTTTTTTGTGGCAGAGCGATGCCTCAGCCTGCCACTAGATGCGATCGAACATCGCATTACTGTCTACTACAGTCCCGGAACTTCCATCGCCAACGCCATCACTCATATGCGGGCGTACTAAACAACGAAGGTCTGTTGAATTAAATACCACCCTGGAATCTTACAGGTCATTTACTCATCTCTTGCCAATGGAAGGCACAGGTGAGGAAGATTAGTGCTGACCATCGCTCCATCTAGTCCACTTTTCTGATCCATGCGCTCTCCTTCCATTTCCCTGCGGCTGTAGCCAGATAGGTAAAACTTGTTTTTTTTTCCTGGTGGCACGACACAGCAGTATAGGACATTAGCCGAAACGAAGGCTTTCAGCAAATTACTGAGCCCCAAATCCTTGCTGTATAGCTGCCCTTCCCATGGCTTGCTGTGACATCCATGGCTCGGTGACCCGGGTTGACTGAAGCATCCGTCGCGCCGAGCAACCGTATATTCTGAGGCGGTAATTCCGAGGTATAAGAACTTCACTCTTCGTACGAGGTGTGCTCACACCCAACTCTATAACTCTATTTCATTTAATGTCTTATATCGTCGACAGGTAAGATAGCTTTTTCTGGCGGTTGATGCTCGCGCTCAAGACACCAACAGTAGCACGATCGGGATGACCAGGCAGGTAGGTGACTCGACGCAATCCAGTTATTTCGACTGTCCCTCTGGTCTTCGCAACAAGGAGACAATCCAGTCATCGGCAATTCCGCCGACGAATCGTATTGGTCAAGTGACTCGAGTAGACTAGGGAGGTGTGTGCACAAAATCGCAGAAATCTCGGAGAGAACGGATCGAGCTGACCCTCCCGTAGCGCATATGTGCCACGCTGGCCCGAGCGGACTGAACACATTACAAACACGCGTCCGTGGAGTAGCACTGCATTTTCATCTACCTCTGACGTGGGAGACATACCACGAGGCGATCTTCGCCTCGACGACCTTGCTTTTCTAGATCCAAACTTTGGTATCCCTGGAAACACTGCTCGCGGTGGCGGATCAACGACGTCATTATACATAGACATGGATGAAGCAGACCTTCCGCCCCCGCTGACGAGCGTGCCGCCAATCCTCCAAACTCCCCCACTTCCTTCCTGGCTGCGATCTTCAGGCCCTCCATGGCCCCTCACTGCATGGAGTGTCCCGGCAGACCCATTTCACCCCGTCGCGCAACACGCAAACCACGGCATTTCCCACAATTCTCATGTAATGAGATCCGAGGATTTCAACCTTTAATCCTGCCCCCATTTCCAACGGAAATCGACGACAGGAAGTCGACGGGTCCTTCTGGATTCCTGGTCCAGGCCCTTCCCGTAACACATCTGATGGAGTATTCTATGACTGCATCCGCTCCTGCAGCGCTCACTTGTGCGTTTCCATTTGCCGGTGCACCAATTTTTTTTGTGGACGTGATCTCATCTCGTCTTCCATACAGCGTCGGTATCAAAACCAAGGGGTCACCGCCGGGACGGGACCAAATACCAATGCATGTGGGGAAGCCGGTGCCAATGGCCACCTTGCGAAGCCCAAGTTGCAGGAGACCAAAGGAGCGTGAAGACCCACCTCAGGGAAAAACACGGCTTCGCGTGCGACTGCGAAACGGTGCCTTGTCTCTGGGACGACTGCCGTTCCTGCATACAGCGCAGGAACCTCGCGAGGCATATCGTCTCCTGCCATCTCGCGGTCAAGGTGTCTTGTCCTAAATGTGGTTTGCCTCTGAGTAGGCAGGATGCCAACAAGAAACACGAGAGGGCTTGCACGGCCGTCAGATCGTCGACAGACGTGGTGGGGGCAAGTTCACAAGGTCAAATGTAGTGGGTCCCGATTTCCACCCGACCTACGTAGCGCTAGAGTTACGTACTTTGTTTTGTAGTCGAGCGCTTTTCTCGAGGCATTTTTCTTGGTAGTACTGTACATGCAGTGCGGGCGGAGCGAGAATTCAGGGACTTTGTAGGCACTTTATAGACCACTTTAGACACGGTATGCCCTTCATAGACGGCATTATACACTTTTTGGGAGATCTAAGTTGGATGATCATCGATCATCGGTCATGAATGAATAGTTTACATCGTGCCAATATTTAATACAGCGCAAAGACAACTACACCGCGCCAGTAAGTAAAACACAGTAGAACAACATACAACAAGGCTGTGACACACAAGCGAACAAATGTCCAAAACTCGAAAGCAAGAAATAAAATACGGTAGTTGCCGTTCGGGCGATCACACATTCATGATAAAGGAAAGAAGAAAAAGCGTCCTTCTCTCACTTGCCCTGGAAACTCTGCATGATATTCCGTATTCCGAAACGGTGCCTTGGAGGTGGGGAGCGGGATGCGCCTCCTTTGAGCGGGGACGGATGCCAGTTGTCAATAGTAGAGAAACCCATGCGTGTCAGCTTTTGAACACTGCGAGTTGGATCTCGATCTCTGCTGTGGTGCGAAGCATCATAGCAAGGAGTGGTCGAAACACGTGATAAAGGAACACCCATCGGAAGGTCGGAGTCAAGATCGGGATCAGGGGTATGCGAGCATGGGGGAGTGTACACAAATGGTGGTGGTGGACTGGATGGTAAGCCTCGTGTGCTCTGACCATGGCGGACGTCAGCGGAAGCTGAACGCGCCGCATAGCGCGGAGACTCTCTCGGTTCCTCGTGCGATGTACTAGATGGACCTGAGGCTACCCTTCAGTCACTGGTTTTAGTTTGATATGAAGCCAGCACGACTCACCACGCTCGCTTGATGAATAAATATGGGAAGGTTTAGTCGCCGATAATAGAGACACCCCACTGCCGCTTCGTTTAGTATCCAAAGCTTGGTCCAAAGCTTTTGCACTAGCTTTTTCTTTCAGTCGTCTCTCAATAGCCAAACTTTCTCCATATGCCGCGAGCTTAGCGCTCAGCGGGGTCCTGCCAGTTTCCGAGTCCTTCGTCACATGGTGGTCCAAATACTGCTCCATACTGAGGATCGATTGTTGGGTTTGCTGAACAAGCGCCTCAGCTTGGGCATGGGAAGAGATTGACGAGATGTCGATATCGAAGGATGTAGGCACCCGGCGAGGGGGCTCACGTACCCCACGCATTCCCTCACCAATAGCCCCCGGTTCGGCGAGTGAGGATACGATGAACGGGCTTGCATGAAGATGAGGTGTGCTCGGCGTAGCTACGCTCCATGTGGCATCGCTCGAGCTCGACCGAGGGCACGTGGATGTAGTGGTAGTGGTACTGGCGCTACTAACAGAGTCTCCACGTAGCCTGCTCTCAGCCACGATATCGTCAGTGGGTGGGGGTACGTTGATGCTGAAAGGGAGTTGGACGGCGGCCAGTAAATGATCAGAGGGGAGATCTTCAGTATTGCACAGGGGCACCCCATACTCTTCTTCTTCAAGGTCGTCGTCATTGTCGTCGACGGTGTTCACGAAGATGGGCGGGGTAGACTGTGGTACAACGGGAGACTCCTCGATGGTATCCGGTATTCTGTCATACTCGACTTCATGTTGGCTGCCAGGCGACATACTTAACATGCGCATCCTGTTTTCAAGCTGGCTACGAGAGCTTGGACTTCGCGTGCGACCAGCGAGAAAAGCTTCATCTGAAGTAGAGCTCCCAAAGCGGATGCTCCGGGACGAAGACGGAACTTGTGAGGTTGTTCGAGGGCCAGAAGATGATGACCGAGTATGCATCCGCAGAATACCCGATCTCGTGGGCACACCAGAATGCGGTGCGTCCCCGCTCACTAGATCCTCTTCAGGAGTAGAGGTTGTGCTCGCACCCGAGACAGAGCGATTGCGAGACCGCTCGGCGATCAGAGCATTGTCAAGGTCTGCGGGATGAGGGGGATATGCTCGGACGCTAGAGGATGAACCGTTACTTCCAAGTCTGCGCTGTTGAGACTCGAGATTAGAGATTTCCCGCGGTGAAGCAGATAGGGGAGTTGGGATGCTACGGGGCGAAACGGGGAGCATACTAGTTCCGTGCGCAGGGGAGCTGGTGGAGGGTATCGGTGACGGAGTTGATGGTGTTCTGGCATGTGACTCGGATGCAGAGGTAACGCTGGAACTCGAACCGTCGACGTTCGATTTCTTGAAGAGGCTTAGAAGGGACAGCTTGGAATGGAGTTTACGAGGAAGTGGTTCTGCGCCAGTACCGGCCGATCTCGGCCTACGGGAGCGGGTGAACGGAGCGGGTCTAACAGGTACTTCACCGAAATCTTGTGATAGCAAAGGTCGGCTGTCAGATTGGAGTGGCAGGGTCTGCGATGCAGAATAAGGCGATCGATCTCCTAACTTTAGATCGAAACTAGGTGGCTCCTGGTCCGATGATCGTGAACGCGCCATATGTGGCTTGAACTCTGAATCACCACTCTTACTTTTGAGTGGTTGGTCCATCGAGCGCTTGAGGTGTAAACGTTTTCGCAACGAGGTCTCCAGATGCTCCATGGGACAAAATGATCCACTGCGGTCCCGCGCACCATCGCTGTCAGGGGCGCCAGCAGTGGGGTCACCTGGCTTTATGGATGCCGCAGCTTCTGCAAGTACTTCTGCACATTCTATCCACCCATTTTGTCGGGCAATGAGCTCGGGAGTGATGGCGTGCTTGTCGGCACGATCCGGCAATGCACCGTGCGAGAGGAGCGTACGGATAACCATCAGATGACCATTAGCCGCTGCAAAATGCAGTGGCGTTGACCCTGAAGTGCCAACAATTGGTCCCGCTGTATCGCGACCACGGTCAGAATACCGTCGGGGAAGTCTAGATATACACCGACGACAATCAAATGAGCGGTACGGTATCTCAAGGAGGACGATATAGAACACGAACCTTGCAGCATTTACATCTGCCCCGTACCCGATCAAGAAGTTGACCACAAGGTCATTTCCCCCCGCACATGCGGCGTGCAGGGGGAGAACGCCATCGAGGACGGAGTTCACAGGTTGTCCATGAGAAAGAGCGTACTGCACGAGCCCGATATCACCTGAGGCTGAGGCAGAGTGCAAGCCAAGGTGAGGAACTGAGTCGCAACAGTTGTGATAAAAGCAGGTGAGCGATATGTTGACTCCTGAGACACATATATGCGACTGAACTTACACTCTGTGGTGACATTGTACTTGACCTCGACTCTATGATTTCGCGAGGGAGCGAGCATGGTAAAAGAAGTTGGTTGAAAAGGCTATGTTTCTTGCTTGATATATATCGAACCAAAGAGTGAAAAGCGATACAGATATATGAAACCTAGTGCAAGCGTGTGGTGCCTTTGATTGGAGATGGTGTTAGGTCGAGGACACGAAGCTTAATGCAGCAGCAGAAAAACAGGTGGTGGAAGCATTTAGAGGAAGTTGTACAGTAGGCGGTGTCGCTAGAGATGATGGTGGTCACGGAAAACAAAGCAGCAGCGCTCGGTGCCAACTTGGTGTAAGACAAAAGACAGCGCTGAACGGCAATCGGCAATGAGCATATCCAATCATGCTGACTAATCCTCGACAACCCCTTTTAGTAGACCAAGCCACTGACCTCGGGCTGTCTCTTATGTCAAGCTTCGAGTCCTTATCACCGCTCAACGTTGCAACCCTGCTAGCCATCCTCATAAAGAACAGAACAAGCCCTGGTATTCCATCCAACGTACGACCCCTTCAGGTCACCGTTGAATGTTTCCCCGATCGAGGGAGTATTATTTAAATTGTCTAACGCGACATGCTATTCCATCGCGAATCCAATAAACAATCGAAACAATCGAAACAATCAGCCATACTTGAAGTAGCGTAAAATACGTATTCCCCACCCGGGGGTACAGAGATTTGTCCACATTCGTAACCCATTTTCCCATGAAGATATGCATCTCAACAAAGATATGAATGATATCGTTCATATATATAACTTCCCAGCCGTAAGTTGCCATTGGTGGTCTGACTGTCTCACAAATGTCCGTGAAATCTTTGCAAGTGGTCTCGAAGCCGTACCAATCGGAGAATGCGCACTGCAATAGCACTCCAGCACGTTGGCATCCAGCCGGTAATAGATCCTTGGCAGTGGCAGGCAGCTCTTGGTTGCTACCTAATCATCCCATCGACCGCCCAACGTGTTGTCCAAAAACATCCATCCACCATATCACTCAATTGTATCCACTAGTCCCTGACAGATGTTCCCCTATCAGTTGAGAAAGATTTAGTACGTCCCAGTGCGGCTGGTGTAACTCCTGCGTTCATGTTTACATACAACGGTTCGCTGCGTGGGTCCCGTCCGTAAGAATATGCCGTGCCAGCGACTGAGCTAGGAGGGAGTGACACCCCGGCCGCCGTATATCCAGACGACGGTAAAGGAATTCCGGAAGCACTATACCCCACACCGGATGGCACACGGTACCGGGCGGGTGGTGTCGACAGCGTATCTGCATCACTAGAAGAGTCGTCAGATTCCTCTTCCGGAGCATATTTCCCTGACGGTGGGGGATAACAGCAGGTGTGCTCCCTGCCGCATACCCGTTTGGAAGTGAAGCAGCTACAGTACTCCCCGTATAGCTGCCGCGAGAGGGGAGACGATGATGATAGGTTCCTCCGGTTGAGGGTGGAAGAGGGACACCTGCCCCAGTGTAATTCGACTCTGCCCCTGCGTGAGTGAGCGGTGTCGCAAATCCGGTGGCGACGAAACCCGGCGGGAGACCGCCATCGGGGAGACTCATCGGTATGGTGCTACCATCCAACCCAAAAGGCATCGTCGATGTCTGTTGAGATGGAGGAAGCGGAACAGGGCGGTCAGCATCCGCGGGACTGAGGAGATGAGGACGGGTGCCCGAAGCTGTGGCTAACGAATTATTTGATCCTGGGCGTGACTATGATTGATAACAATGTGGAGAACACAACAAGTGAGCGTCTGCACTACAAAAGAAATGTGAATTGTCGACTCACCGGTGGATGAATTGTAATATTCACGGTGCTAGATGACGACGTGCTCCCAGGCCGTGGGGATCGTCTCTGGTCCACAGAGAGCGACTGGGAAGGTGTCCTTGGTACCTGCAAACCTGCCATCTCAGCAGGGGTTCGAGGGGCTGGCATAGACACGTGGACGAAGCCAGCCTAGTACACGTGCATTCTAATAAGTCTTGTAGCATAGCTAGAAGCAAGCAACGCCCTTACCTCGTCCACGCAATCTTCGGCAGGTTGCTGAAGACTTCTACTTGAGGGTGTGCTTGCCTCTTGTAAGCTCGCTACTTCGGGAATGGCACTGAGCGCACTCGTACGGTGACCGCGATTCGTTGACGTGTTCGGTGCGTTCAGAAGGTCGAGCTCAGAAGTTCGCGTGGAGGACCCAACGCTCTCACCTGAGGATCTCCGTCGGACCTTGCGGTGTTGTCGCTCGCCTGAAGGTACATAGAGTGGATTCCTCGGAGAACGAGGCTCAGGGATCATCAATACTGGAACATCACCTGGGACTGGGACCGGAGGAAGAGGTGACGGCGAACTTGTTCTCGACGAGATAGGTGAGCGAGAGCCCGGTGTTGGAGGTAGTCGACTGAGTTCATAGGGAGGTGGTATTCGGATTATGTTAGAATCATCAGCCTCAGGAATGAAGCCGTCATGACGAATTTCGGCGTAGGGTTGGGCGGGGGAATACATTGTTGACCGTGCCGAGGTTGTCGCTGTCTGAGGACCACGAGTTCGGGGACGCGGCGATGGCTCACGTTGAGTGGAAGACGAGGTGGAGAAAGGTGCAGAGTCGCCAGAACGCGGGAAGCGAGGCGTTGTCGCAGTATATGGAAACTCGCTCTCGCTAGGAAGGTCTGGCTCTCCTCGCGACCTCCGTATTTCAGGTTCAGATGGGGGCGAAAAGTACCCGTTCATCATCCGATCGGCCGTTGAGCGTCCTTCGGCATATCCTTTGTTTCGACCACGGAGGTAAGCCACGTCTTTGCCCATCTCCAAACCCTCTTGCAGCCCTCCTTCCTCCCTTCCTCCCTAGCTATTTCGAGCAACTTTTCCTCGTTCATCTTCCTCAGCTTGCTGCGCAATTTGGAGGCTTCTTCTTCCGCCTCTCGCCTTCGCGTCTCAACCTCTTGCAGAATATTCTGAGCCTTGAATATTTCCTTCTGTGCATCCTCCAAGGCGATTTTATACAGCCTCAGCTCCTCTGTCAGCCTGGCCACATCTGCCTGGGCAGTCAACCGGGTATCATTCGCGTCTTTAAACCGCGTCACAGCTTCCTTAGCCTTGCGCTCCGCTGTATCGGCACGGTCCTGCTCAAAGGCAAGCTGAGAGGTGGTTAGCGAGAGCTCCTGTTCAAGATCGCGTGTGGTGTCTTGTTCGGCTGCAAGTAAGCGCATGAGCTCTTTTGCAGTGGGAGGGCTGTGCGCGCGATGTCTAGACGGCGACGAAGATGCCCTGGACGAGGCAGAGCGCTTGGTAGAAGATTGGGGGGACGGAGGTAAGGATTTGGTGTACTTCTGATAACCATAGTCTGAAAAGAACTTCAGCGTCGTAGGAGAACTCGAGGTCGTTGAAGAATCCATGGTGCGGTAGTTCGTGCGATCAGTTCTGGAGGGAGATGCGCAGTCAGTGGCTCTGCAGAAACATCAGCAGTGATGGCGAACCTCTTCCGAATAGTAGACTACTAGAGCGTGGACGAAGACGAAGCGCGAAAAGGGAAGTGGGTTAGTGATGTCTATGATAGAGTCTGATTATTAGGATGCAGGTCGTTAAAAGTCAGTCATGCACAAGCGATTGAAAAATGGACAAGGAACTATGTCGGAGTAACAGAACTTCACGATGCATTGTTCAATGTTCCTCCTGTGCGCGATCGGCAAGTAGTGGTTTCCGTTTATGGGAATCAATAGGGCCCCCGAAACGTGCAGCTGAATAGAGATGTACGGGGTCCTCATTCGACCACAGCTCCAGGCTGTGGTCCATACGAGTACACTGAGTACGTACATATGTATGCATGTATTGTACGCATGGAATTCATCAAAGAGCTGGCAGTGGTTTCCATCCATATGGGTGCTGGTCAGATTCAGATATAACCACACTCACGTCATGATAATCAACTCTAGATGCCACTCCTTCCTGAGGCCTGAGGCCTTTCCCAATCAGATTCATTTCTCATGCACATGGGCCATGGCTAAGTTCTTGCAGCTATTTTCGTCCTATGTCGCACTGCGCTAATAAGTCACGCTATGTACTCATCACAACATCAGGTAGTGCTATGGTGTCACGCGTGCATATGGCACCTGAGAGACTTTCCCAGTCTGACTTCTTTGAGATCTCATCCCCAGGTGATCCAGGTGCTCGAAGCAGTCGTTCTCAGCACTTGATCAAGGCGGATCTCCCTATCGCCGCATTCCCAACCGTGTTCGTTCCCTCAGTTTCAACTTTGTCCTATCCATTCTTAACTTCAAACGCTAAATATGGGCCACGAAGTGCACCTCCCAACTCTTGATCGCCTAGGTGTTGATGACCCCGGTGACGCTTGCATAGAGGACGTAGCCACGACGTGGTTTTCTGCTTTCTCTAAGGCGACCCAAGAAAACGATGTATCAGCTGTTACGACTCTCTTTACCGATGACGGGAGCTGGAAAGACATCCTTGCGCTCACCTGGGACCTCCGCACCCTGGTCGGGAAACAAGCAGTCACCCGTATGCTCATCGCGCGATTGCCAGCTTCGGCCCTAACCAATCTGCATCTACATGACGACACATTTCGAGTCCCAGTACTTCAACGGCCCTGGACAGACCTCGTCTTTCTGCGCCTTCATTTTGGATTCAATACGAAGGATGGCCAAGGGACAGGGATAGCCTATCTTGTGCCACTTCCTGGTGGAGACTGGAAAGCGTACTCGCTCTTGAACATGCCTCGAAAGCTTGACGCAGTTCCCTGAAAAGGTCGTGTGCTCCTATCATCAAGTATTGTTCCTGACGATCCCACGTAGATCGGTGCACTGCGCTATTCTATACCGAACCACGGCACTTGGGTCGAAGATAGGGAAAGCGAGCTCAATTTCCCAAACAACGACCCAACAGTCGTCATCCTCGGAGCAGGACATACCGGACTCGAGATAGCCGCGCGACTCAAGTACCTCGGTGTACGAACTCTCGTCATCGACAAGCAGACGCGGATTGGGGACATGGTGCGTCCTCGGTCAAATTACATTGTGCGCAGAACAAATGAAAACATTTTGGGGCGGCAAGTGGAGATACAGATACAAGTCTCTGTGCCTCCATGGAACGACTTGTACGTGTTTCATGCCCCTTTTCCTGTCGTATTCGCGCCTCTGATGTTTCTTTGTCGAAGGGTACAATCAGACACCTTATTTGCCGTAAGCCTCAAACTTTACATCCTCCTGGGATAACGCTCATCCCATTTGAAAAGGTTTCCGTGCCACATGGCCGACCTACATGCCGGCACCCAAGGTGACAACCCTTCCGTCATCCAATTATACTCGATGAAGAATGGTTTTCTTAGCTCGCCGATTGGTTGGAAGCTTACGCCCATTTCCTCGAGCTGAACGTATGGACATCAAGCACCATCACCAAAACAACCTGGAACGAAGATACGAAAACGTGGTCAATCGAAGTTAGCAAGGGAACTTCTGAGACACGAATTCTTACCGCACGGCATCTGATCTTCGCTACGGGATACGGAGGTCACCCAGTTTCGCCTGATATTCCTGGAAAGGTACATATATTCCATATGTTCACATATTTGATCTGTATGGTGGTTATTAAGTCTCTGATGACCGCATGTCTGCTCCTAGGAAATTTTCAAAGGAATAACAATTCACTCCTCGAACTTTTCGAGCGCAGCCAAATACACTGCTAAAAAGGTTGTGGTCATTGGAGCTTGCAACTCTGGTCCTTATTTTTCAAGTATCTTTCGAAGAACAAACCGCTGAAGCTTGCTTGAACCCCAGGGCATGACATCTCCCAGGATTTCCTTGATCGTGGCGTCGACGTAACAATGTAAGCACGTTAAGACCCGGTTGTCCGTCATGCTCAAGAAACACATTCCCTTAGGTATCAACGGTCGTCGAACCATGTTGTCTCTCAAAAGGCTGCAAGCTTTTTGCTTGGTGGTGCGTCACCCATTTTCCTATGCCGTTGAATAGTGACATCGAACGTGTTCTCTATGCAGAGGACTTCAAAGAAGGCTTCCCGACCGATCTTGCGGACATGAACAATGCTTCATGGCCTGGTCTTGTTTCGCGGCTGTTACAGAAACGCAAGGTGGCGAAGGTTGTCGCGACTGTGGACAAGTAAGTCAAATACACATCCGTATAGAACTCCTCACTAACTTAGGGTCTAGAGAGTTGTACGACGGTCTTGCAAGAGCTGGGTTCAAAACAAATCTTGGACCTTACGACGCTGGGATCGTGCCCCTCGTCCTTGGACGTTCCGGGGGGTTTCACTTGGGTGGGGCTCGTGCCGTTGGAATCTGGCTAGGGTATTGATTTTGTGCAGATACTCGGACCGGGAAACATATCATCAATGGAGACATCAAGCTTAAGCAAGGCAGTCGCATCGAATGCTTCACAGAGAAAGGATTGAAATTTGCAGATGGCACAGAGCTGGAGGCTGACCTTCGTGGTTTTCGCTACGGGGTAAGCATGCATGTACTTCATTCACTCTTTCCCCATCATGACGCCTTGGCAGTTACGGCGACCACCGTGATGTCATGAGGGATATTTGTGGACCGGAGGTCGCTTCGAAAGTCGGGGAAATCTGGGGGGTAGACGAGGACGGACAACTTATGGGTGCTTGGAAGAACTGTGGACACGAAGGGCTGTGGTTCGGGATTGGTAAGTCGCGTTGTCTGCCTCATGTTAGGCGTCCATTGACCAGGCCGCTAGGCTCTTTATCAATATCAAGGTTTCACAGCGCACATCTTGCCATGCGTAAGTAATTCATCCTCAGCAGTACCGAGTCTCGCTAACTTGCCGTCGCCGATGCTTACAGAGATCAAGGCAATTGAAGAAGGGATATTAAAGAGATCAGAGGTGGTGTTCTGAACGTAAATGTGTAATATATACAAATCCAGCTTTCAAACGACCAAATCCTCCTATGCTGCAAATGACTGGAATAGAGTTCTCAGGGTGACTCACATTTCCAGGGACTTCATCGAGTATCACGATCTTATCTGCAATCTTTTTTTTTTCGCCTGCATCTACTAGTAATACCCCGACCCCAGAATATCATTAGATCGGCTTCCATTGCATACCATAGATAGGTACACGCCATCTATTCTATGCGAGATAGCGGCGCAATTTCATTGCACAAGGTTTCATCGGGTATCAATCCTCTGGAGTTGGCTGGGTGATGCCCGCCTTGTCTTGCAGAGTCGTGGCCATGATCATCGGCAGGATGACCAACTTTTCCTTATCCCACTTGTTCGGGCAATAGTGCTCAGTTCTACGCTAAACCGTACAGATTGTAGACAAACTTACGACATTCTCTGTCCAGTACAAGTCTTGTTCGACGAGTTTCCTGGCAGCCTCGATGTTTTCGGCCTCATATATGAGAACCGAACCCACAAGCTTCCTGTCCTCTGGGGCGGCATGTTGGCTTTCCGGTGTCATCAAGCCTCCAGCCACCTCTGATTTTGGGGAAACGAGGACAGGAATAAGCAAGCGAGAACGATGGCGCATTTTACGCGTGTTGCACTACTTACTCAAGATGCCTTGCTTGATGAGCTTGTTTGCTGTTACGAAGTGCTTCGGCCGGACAGCCATTCTACGCGCCAGGGCTCCTTCGTCGGTGTAGTCCGGCGCCCACACCACGTAAGGGTGCGACCTCCGAACGGTGGAGCTGAAGCATCGCAACTGCCGCGCCCCGCATCTGTGAAGGATAGATCTGGAGGTCGCGTTTAGGAGCATGGCAGCTTAGCTAGTGCGTTGGGAAGTTGGAACCTGTCCAATTAAAGCAGCTAATTGGAACGGGCCAGCGGTGCTTTACAATAATTGAGCGAGGGTGTGAACGCGGTGGTCGAGGTGCAGAACTTGGTTACCTGCTATTCTGGGAATTTGATTTGTCATCGACGACCTGATCCTCGGGATGGCGGTCCGTGAAGCGAAAAATGGCTCACAGCGATTTCAGTTCTGCTCAAAGATCTGATTCTCAACAGCCGCGGTGATAGTCGTCTGCCACCACTGGATCCACCACAGTACTATACCAGTGCGATCTCCTACTAAACAAGTCTCATCCTCAGCGTCTCTCACTAATCGAATCATGTCGACTCACTCAGAGTTGCCCAAGTTTGTTGTTTGGGCTCCGGATTGCACCGACGAGGGTGCTTTGGCCCGCAGACTCGCCGTGAGACCAAGCCATCTCGAGAACGCAGGCAAGCTGATAAACCAAGGCATATTTCGTGAGCTTGCCGTTTTTTTTTTTGTGGTTCCCGACCCTCGTCATCTGATCTCGGGGCTGTACGTACTGCTATACAGGAGTTGCGGGGGGCGTCTTGACATCTGACTCAGCTAATGCGGCACCTTCTGACCGAAAGTTCTTCGGCTCGTGTTTGATTGTCGAGGCGGAAAGTTTGGAAGCCGTACGGAAGCTCATTGAGGAAGACGTTTACTACAAGACTGGCGTGGTGAGTGTGCCTGCATTGCACATGCTGTATTCTTTCCAAATCGAAACTCAACGAAAACACACAAAGTGGGACAAGGAGAAACTACTTATCCTTCCATTCATGTCGGCAACCGGTTTGCCACCTGTACCCTCTTAGGAAGCTGTGCCCAATTGCAAAGTTCAGTTCATCGTGTTTGGAATTCTGCCAATGAATGGACCACTGAGTCGGGTCGACCGACCCCTCTGCAATGGCTTTATCTTGCCACCGCCACTACACACGGAGCGTCCAAGGCGAAACGTGTCGTGTAAGGTCCCCGCGGCCGCTCGGTAATGATCTTGGCCGCTGTGTGGCACGCGCAAGTGGAGGTCAGTATAGCACCGATGTAGTAACTTGGCGCGATAAACCAAAACCAGTCGAATTCGCCCCTGTGGACCTTGTGTTGTGGCGTGGAGCAGTCCCAACTACATATATACTGTGCATCAACACGTTTTGTGCCGTCAGCGGCGTCGGCTCAGTGGTGATGTGATAATGGGGGGTTTGACCTTCAAGCGAGATCTGTTTCTCTCAGGGGGGCTTTCCTATTACGATTGGGCATGCCCGTTGAAACATTCGACCGCTTAGCGCGACCGCCTTGGCAGCTGTCACGCAGGCCCTCGGGAATACGAAATCAGAAGAATACACATGTGGGACCGGAGAACGCGCACGCGGGGTCTTTGTATGACGCGTCAGCTCAGCGCTGTGTTGCGTCTGGGAAAGCCAAGGTAAGCTGGCAGGCATCAATGATGATGGCGCCGTGGAACATAGCGAAATGAGTGGCGAGCCGACGAGTCAGAACGTTCGCTGCCAAACCATCGATACCCTCGGGCTCACAAGCTCACAAATGAACGGAATCTTCCTTGGGTCGTATGATGGGTCAGCGCTGCGTTGCGTCTGGGAAAGTCAAGGTGAGCTGGCAAGTACCAATGATGGCGGCGTAGCGAAATGGATGGCGTGCCGACGAGTCAGGACGTCCGCTGCCAAACCATCGATACCCTCCGGCTCACAGGCTCGCAAATGAACGGAATCTTCCATGGGTTGTATGATGCGTCAACGCGTTGCGTTGCGCCTGGGTAAGCTGACAAGTATCAATGATGGCGGCGTAACGAAATGAATGGCGTTTGTTGCTAATCCATTGATACTCTCAAGCACCTTCCATGGGCCGTATGATGCGTCAGTGCTGCGGTGCGTCTGGGAAAGCCAAGGCAAGCTGGCACGCATCAATGATGGCGCAGTCGAAGATGACGACATAGATGGCGTGCCGACGAGTCGGGATGTTCGTGCTAAACCATTGATACCCTCTGGTTCACAGGTCCACAAGGAACGGAATCTTCTATGGGCGAATTCTTAGGGGTAAATCCATAGAAAGCGTTCTGATCACGTACTAACGAATAAGATTGTCGAACAAACGATCGGTGATTGTAGACGTAGTGTCGTGATCCACAGCATACTACGTACTACGATCCCAAAAGTATGAACGTTCTGTAATAGATAATGTCACAACAACACATGTGATCAACACTATACACACTGAAAACGCTGGATCAACCAGTCACATCACCGTAGCTAACCGTAACCACAGTACGTTCCAAGGGCTAGAAGCAACACACGGATGGAGAAAGGGTGATAATAGCAGTCACGAATGCACCAAACACGGTGGCGGAAAGGAATCCCTGACATCGCTTAAAATGGCAGTTGACGATGGAATTCCTTGGCGAAACCCTTACCGGCTTCAGGAAGCAAGGAAGTCATCCAATCGTCCACAGGCCGTTCCAGCGATATAGCAGAGGAATAGGAGCTATCATAGCGGCAGTTGCATAGAACCGAGAGTCCTTCGATGGCGATCCTTATGACACGTACTGTATTAGAGGACGGGACGTTGGGACATGTAGAATCCAACGTTAGAACCGCTTGCGCCGTTGGCAGGACCGCTGCACGTTCTTTCATGCCGACCCACCACATCAGGCCGGCTGAATCGTTTTCCACAAAAGCGGCACTCTGCCGCCTCCCTAAGATGCGTAGCGACAATATGACGGGGTAGGTTCATCCGCTGCATGCTTCGATTACAGCTCCCCCATTGGCACCGGACAATGTCCCTTTCGTGGCCGACAAAACCATGGTATAAGCGTAAATGTTCAGCCATTTCGCGATTTTTGCCTGGGGCCCAGCCGTCGCATTGTGGGCCGGATAACCACTGACACTGATGTGAACTGAAACAGTGAGGTGGCTGGTTCTGCGGGAATGGTGTTTGTGAAATTTCCGGAGCAGGATATGGGTCGTACGAATTTCCCCAAAATGATGCCCAGTCAGGGGTGCCAGTGAAGTCGGTGGCCATATATGCAGTGTATGGTCCACCAGTGGGTATGGGTTGCTCAAATTCATGGTTGTTGCCGTATGGATAAGAGCTTCCGTGATACTGAAGCTGTTGTGTAGTAGCCACCTATAACGTCGTACAGGGATATACATAAGTTGGAGCGGACGTGAATAATATGCTAACAGGAAAAAAGATATACGTACAAAGGCTTCCATATCTTCCACGGGCGACACAGGCGCAAGTGACTGATACTGCGTCGGCGGTCTATATAATTAGACCTTAGTAAACAACAAGAAAAGAAATCGAATGAACATGAAAGGACTAACGGTGGGATTTCAGGAAGCGTTTGGACAAAGTCGCTTGGTTGGTTAGGCTGTGGATCGGGAGGTAAAGAATCAATCGGAGAACTGTTGCTGTAGTGATTGTTTGTATAGAGCGGTGCTTTGATAACTGCTCATCGCACCTGTGCTGTGTTCCGTTAGGAGTGATTTCCGGCACGTCTCCAGTCCTGTGGCTAGGGTTATTCCCGTTCGGTAGCATAGCTTCTTGAGCGGCGCGAATCTAGACTAGGAAATCACGATTCAACCTGTAACACTAGTGTAGCATTTGAGAGACTAACATTGAGCGTCTGCGTTTACGTTATTGAAGGGGGGAGAAATGAAGAAACGAAAGTGCATGGACTGGAGTATTTTCTGCTGACGAGTGCTGTTGATAAGTATCGATGAAAGAGAGGGGGGGCGCTAATTTCTTGTGTGGTGTCGAAAATTGACAAAGAATAAGAAATCGAGGGGGTAGCTCTTTTTAAACCTTTCGTTTGGAGCGGAGTCAAATTTAGTTATCACGGCCGCAGGCCAAAGCCCAGAATCATGGCATCCCTACTCCAGCAGCACGAGGCATTTGACGCTTGAGGGGAGCAGGAGTCCCGAATGATACGAGAGAGCGAAATTGAATAATCGCTTAAGCTGGGCCGATCCTTGTAGCGGATCTTGCAGCAGTGTGGGTACCAACTTGGGCCTTCCCCCCTGTTAAAGTGCGCACGGCGCACATATCCCTTTTCCGTAAGAACTCTAGATCGAATCAGCCACAACAGCCACATAAGAAATTCTGCACAGATCCATCGAGCGGCGTTGCTGCGTGTTAATGGCTGAACACCACCGTGTTGCTGAGACTATGAGTACGCCGCCCATATCAGAAGGGGGCAGATCTCGCTGCACATAACACTCCGTGCAGGATGGGAACGTCTTGTTCCTTCAATCGTACAGGCCTGAGTTCAAGACCAAAAGCAGGAAAAAAATATGATCGCGCACGGAAATCAACCCGCGAAATTTGAACCCGGAGAGAGACCACAGAGAGAAAAGAGCCAGCGAGACGAGGGAAACGATGACTTGTAACTGGCAGCGGTCACGTTGAGCGCATTGAATCAACACGCGACGAAACCAGTCAACGAGACCTAACGAGACGGATGACACGTTCTTGAGAGAAACGTCAGGCAGAAGATCCAGAAAGATTGAAGAGGAGATCAGGTATAAACCAGTCGAACAGACGAAAGGAGATGGAGTTTATAAGTGGAGAAATAGACGATACCCAGCAGCAGTACCCGATGCCAACAACTCTCAGCAACATACTAGAAGAGCATGGTCAGGTTTTGATAAAAATGTTGATTCTGAACTTCATATGCCAGTGGGACACCGTGACATTCAATCATTCAAGTTGCTCGTATTGTAAACGGAGAGACAGAAGCAAAGGAGACGTGAGAAGACTTGCAAGTAGGCCGGCAGCTCTTTAAAGGCCATGATCAGGCAGCGCTAACGGTGTAATTTGACCTGATCAGTCCCACGGTGTCACATGTCGACGGCGATCTGAATATGGCTGACACTGAGGGGTATGGACCAGTGTGAACGTTAACAAGTTGAGTTCATCCATACATAACAAGGTTCTTCTCCTCCATAATTGTACAAGGCTGGGGACATCACTTGTAACGATGGGGGACGAAGGAGCGAAGTCGTGTCGTTCACATGCAACGTACACCCGAGTCTCATGGTCATGGCTTCGATCCACAGATCCGACATGCACGGCAATTGATTACATCGTCTTGAAGTAGAAGTCCCCCCCGCAGCCCTGGACCGTTAAGTGAACAAGTGAACAATTGCCCACGTAATTGCATCATGCGGCAGTCTGGTCTTGGAGGGAATGCTTGGTAAAGAACATAGATCCATAATTGATCAAGACCTCCGTCCCTGCTTCCAAGTCCTGCACTGCACAAAGTGACTCAGTCAACCCTCCATGGAAGAGGACTGAACTCACAAGCAAATATTCCTATGCGGTGATCCCCGTTCACGAGGCGAACTGTGAATACACGTCATCAATGTGCATTCCGCTGCACACGGGCAAGGATACGTACTTAGTGCCTGACAGTTTACGCCCTCCCTCTGTTCTGCATCGGCATAATGGTCGATAAACCGCGAGACGTTGCCGACGTAGGTTGCATCCAGAGAAAAGGTGTCGTTCAGGTTGAAGACGTAGCACCGATTACGATGATCAGCGAGCTCTCTGTCGGGATAGATGGGAACGTTGGAATACAGTGCGTGATAAAGCGAACGACTCACCCTCGACTCTCAACCGTTGGCTCATAGATTAGCTCGCCATTATACTCTGCATCGATAGTCGGCGTGAATGACGAGCTCTTCGGGTGTGAAGAACAACATGCCTACTATCAGGTCACCCGCCTTTACTGGTTCGACCAAAAAGGCTCCTAAACCCCAGCTACTCTTCTTGACCTCCAGCTCCTACAGGTGCATGAGTATGATGAATGTCACTGACCTGGTATACGAACCTTGCCCATAGCTCTTTGAACTTGAGAGTTGCGACACGTCGTATTCTCGTCTAAGATGTCATGAGTAATATTGGTTTGAAGACCGGACAGGCACAATTTTACCTCTACGGATCGTAAACATGCTGAGGTTACAACGCAAAGATTAAAACAAGACCAGCAACACTCACTTGCACCCGCAGCTCAGACATAGCTGTGGATCACATTCCCGCATGGCTTCAACACAAGCACAGCTCTCCGTCACACACGTCATTATGGAGCTCGCCTTCGGGCAACGGCAGCCTTGCCACCGACGAATACCTGTGTCAACAAACGACACAGATTAATGTTAGTGCTACAGCCTAGGTGTGAGGATGATCGTCACCTTACATTCTATCTGACAATGACAATTGCGTTGGCAATGTGATTTATTTCTGAAACATCGACAATCGGAAGAGCTGTCGCAGGGGCCAACATGATGACAAGGATCATTGCTAATCCCACATTGTTGGCAGATGTCCTCAGATAGAACTCAGGAGAACGTACGGAGTGAAGAGCATCGGTTGGTTATCTACAGCGAAAGCATGAGCTTGGAAGAGGAAAGGCGAACCTGGAATCTACCATTGAAATTTAGTGCACGCCGTTTGCCCTTGATATCTACCGGTTGAATATCCTCCGAGTTATCTGGGTATACGAGATTCCTGTAGTAAAGCACCTGATCTTCGTTGAATATCTATGCAACATACCCAAAGGGACAAGTTTACCTCACGGCACGGCTTCAAACATAGCTCCGCAAGTTCGCAAGGAGTCATGTCTGGACATATCTCAAAAATAACTTTGAACATATCTATCTCGCCAGCATCCCAGAGAGGCCTGCCCTGTCGAGATGGGAATGAGCTCTTCGTAGGTGATAGTCACAGCGCACAAACCTGCTCTCCTTGGGTGTCAAGGAAGCATTCATTTCTGCAAGACGCTATCGCCTGACCAAGGATCTGAGACAATGGAAATCTAGACTTCTTAGGAAATGGCATTGAACTGAGTTCAACTGTCCATATCTATGAGTAAAAGGCACATTCATATCGGTCCATCATGCTGCGCACCATGAAGACTGCAAAGTGGCTCCACGCAATTTAGATTTGGACAGAATAGTGAGTTTGCGCTCTCGAGACGATGGCGTAGGTCTAAATTGGCTGGTTGAGTGCGCGACGGGAATATATATGACGATGGAATTGTATTTCCAGACCACTTTAACCGATCTCTTTATGAAGCTGTGTAAATGTAATATTACAGGAAGATGTCCCTTCAACCCACCGTCTGCGGCTTGTAGAGAGTAGGCCAACTTCATTGAATTGCGGGCGCAATCTGAGCGGCAAGACATTGCTGTCTTCAAGTTCATCATACGTTAGAGCATGTTGCGTATGCAGCCTATACGCCGCCTCGAGTACGATAATTTCCACTACGCGGGCCCAATCTGTCATCACGTCGAACAATCTGAGGAAACAAACTACACTTACAGTCAGGGTCAAAGTCATCATGCCATGAGAATGACTCGTAGCAGTATGTGTGGTCAATTTGATCGAAGCTGGGGTCATCGGCGAATGGTATGAAATTCATGTTGTCATTGTCGTCTCCCTTGAAGATATTGCGAGGTAATGGAGAGCAGTCTTCATAGGGAGGATGAGGGTCCATTGATGGCGCTAGGTGGACAACCTCTAGTTGCGTGGATAGTTCTTCGGTGACTGCTCCGCATACTGAATATGTTCTTTGGACGACCTGCGGCAATGGGGTACTTGCTGCTTCCGATACCTGTCTAGCGTCGGAGCGTGAATCGATTGAGGTAGCGATGGAAGAGGTGCTTGGCGAGCAAAATGGATCGGAATCAAGGAAAGGTGGTGAATTCGATGACACTGAACGCAATGACTGTAACGTTTGGCGACAATAGGCACTATTCCACCTCGTGAATTCTGTTTGAACTTGGGACAGAACGAGTTGCGCGAGGTCTGTTGTTGTTAAATCCGGTTCGGACGTGCTTCGGGGGAAAATCTGGAGCTCATGTGCGTCATCCATCCTCCATTCGTGCTTATTTTAGAAACAACGAGACATGCGAATGTTCGGACTGGAGGTCGCAAATGAAGTGTTGATTGTGTTACTGTACCGCGAGTCCGCGACCGTGTCAGGTCACGGTCACGTGCAGCACAGCAGTCTGCCATTTTAGGCAGCTGGTAGCTTCCCGATACGTATACGAATTTGCTGACTAAAAATCCAGTGTGTCCCGTTGGTCACTGTCCATCATAACCTCTACGCCTCAGCTTGACTGGTTGACACCGTTGCCCATTATATCATGGCGTCCTCATCAGGTATGTTTGAATTTTCCACAATATCACATCTTTCACAGTCTCTAACGTCCATATTCTCAGCCATCGGAAAGGTTTCGCGCGAGGAATTCCGCCGTCAGAAAGACCTTGATGCTGCCCGTAAGGCCGGTACAGCCCCTGCCGCACTCGACAAGGAGGGAAGACCCATCAACCCTCATATCCCTCGTACATTCCTTTTCTCGTTCCTTTGTGCACACACTGATTCTTGCCCTACCCGTCAGAATACATCTCCCAAGCACCATGGTACCTCGACACCGGCGCACCTTCATTGAGCCATCAACGTCGGCCCACCGACGATCGTACCTCCGAAAAACTCGAAACCTGGTACGACCGTGGTACACGTGCCGGACCAGCTGCTAAGAAATACCGCAAAGGGGCATGTGAGAATTGCGGTGCTATGACACACAAGAGACAGGACTGTCTAGAGCGTCCACGGAAAAAAGGCGCCAAATTCACGAACAAGGATATTCAGGCGGACGAAATTATACAAGATGTTTCGACTGGCTATGATGCGAAGCGGGACAGGTGGAACGGTTATGATCCCTCAGAACATAAAAGAATTTACGATGAATACGAAGCTATCGAGTCTGCAAGAAAGAAGTTGAGGGAAGAGGAGATCGATAATCAGACCACGACTGACTTGGCTGCAGTGCGGAAGGTAGCCAAGGCAGGGAAAGAGAAGCAGGAGGCGGATCCCGACTTTGGTTCGAGTGACGAGGAGGACGCAGATGATGAAAAATACGCAGATGCAGCCGACGCTGTTGGACAGAAACTTGACACCAAGACCCGTATCACCGTTCGCAATCTCCGTATACGGGAAGACACTGCCAAGTACCTCATTAACTTGGATCCCGAAAGCGCCTACTATGACCCCAAAACTCGCTCTATGCGTGATGCTCCCGTAAAGAACGTTCCTCCCGAAGATGTAAGCTACGTTCCCTCTTTGCTTTACCCGGACTCTTACGAACGTTGATGTTAGGCCAAATTCGCTGGAGAGAACTTCTTCCGATACTCCGGTGAAGCTCCTGAAGTCCAGAAACTCCAACTCTTCGCCTGGCAAGCTGCACAACATGGTAACGACGTTCACTTGAATGCAGGCCCAACACAAGGGCAGCTCCTTCACGAAGAATATAAGGACAAGAAAGAGAAATCAAAGATGTGACCAAAGTATCCATCCTCGCAAAATACGGAGGAGAACAGTACCTCGAAAAGGCGCCAAGGGAACTCCTGGATGGGCAGACCGAGAATTACGTCGAGTACTCTAGGACAGGCCAAATTATCAAAGGCAAGGAACGCGCAAAGGCACGCTCAAAGTACCCCGAAGATGGTGAGCCATTTTCACCCTCGTTTTGCTGTCGATTATGAGATTGAGGGTGGCCCTCGTAGTTTACATCAACAACCACACCGCTGTTTGGGGCTCGTGGTACGACCTTTCGACTGGCGCTTGGGGTTACGCGTGCTGTCACTCAAGCGTACACATGTCATACTGTGCCGGTGAGACAGGCAAGGAGGCTGCACATGCATCGTCAGCCCAAGCGCTTCTTTCGTCATCGTCAAACTCGACTTCCGATCCCTCCGCCCAGGAAGGGGAAGCTGAGGATTCAAGGGGACGTATAGATCAGAATTACTCAAAGAAACGAGTCGGAGACGGGGATGTCACTCTCGACAAGGAACGCTTAGCAGAAGCTCTGAGCGAGGAGAAGAAGCGGAAGGCACGGGGAGGCGACGACCAAGACCGACTCAGTAAAAAACAGAAGGGAGGTGACCTCGGCGGTCACGACGTCACGGAGGAGCAACTGGGTAAGTTCTACCCTTGACTCTCAGTGTATGCAGTTCTGATCGACCTATTACCTTGCAGAGGCTTATCGCATGAGTCGTCGAAATGCGGAAGATCCAATGGCCAACTATGTAGATACAGAGGACGCATACTGAATTGTGATGTACTGGTGTTCACATTTACCTCCGCCATTGCTGTATTTTGTAGTTTATATACTCTTTGATGGTGCAACGTTTGCCTGGGGCTATTCGAATTTCGCTGTTCGGTAACATGAATTTTTGAGTGGTCGTTGTTTGTACACCAACATGCCGTTATTCGCAGTACTGCAAACAGGCGAATACTAACAGTTCGGAGACAATGAATGTTGTCTTTCTGACCTCAGTCAATGTTCTCGACAGCGGCTGCCCTACTATTCGGTCTGGGCACCCGTATTGCCCTCGACAAATTCTCTGGAAATGCCCCAAACGATCCAAATGCTCCTGATGCCATCGGAGACATCATCCTCCTTGGTGTCGTGCAAGGCGTCGCACTATACTTCACGCTAATGGAATTCTCCGATTTCACGTTCGTAGTTGCATTTGCGATCGCAGCTCGTCTTGCGATCGAGTTTACGATGATCCAAGACGTGAGCAAGTGTGCAACGACGTTGCTAGGCGTTGCACTTGGTGTGCTGGTCACGGATGTGCTGTCCCAGTTGATCGAGGACGGGTATCTTTATGACGTTGTCGAAGGAAGAGGAGGAGGGGATGCGAATAGCTACTATGAAGGCTCACATGTTCCAGCAAAGCGCCGCAAACGGCTCGTCAAGTTCCAGTCCACCACCGAGTACTCTGCCGTCCCCGCTAACAAGCCCATCCGTCCTCGCAAACAAGACCCGGCGCGCAAGTGGCGCATGGACGACTCCGTGCCATCATCCATCGTTTCCTCCACCGAGGCTCTGGTCGACCCACGTCGTGTCATGGGTCCTGTCGAACGGGAGATTGCCATTCTGCGAGCTCGTGCGTCCCTGGCGGACAGCGAGCGGAGGCGGTTCAAGGAGGAGAAGAAGTGGGCGTTGTCGCAGGGAAATCTGGCGCGTGCGGCCCAGATGAGCTGGCAGGTGAAGAGGTATACTGCGTTGACGCAGAGCTTCACCAAAGAGGCAGATGCCCATCTGCTTGAGGGTCAGTATTGCTGGCCCCAGTAACGCTTTGATAGTTGCTTACCGAGAAATCACTGGATAGTCACTGCGACCAGGGCAGCACGGCAGCAACGCCAACAGAGTGAAACACCTCTTCCAAACGCCGAGCGACAGTCTAAACGATACGCCAATCACACACGAGAACCACTGCCAGTACCTCCTACCAAGTGGTTGCAGAACGTGATTCCACCCTAATAACTAATGCTGGGGCAACCCGACATCGAAGACAAAGTTCTGGCAATCTCAAGTCGGCCATGCGCGCCACACCACGGTAAAGCACGAGTAAGGATTCCTGTCCACGGCAGCTGTGTTCTTTCTGACGACATTTCTTTTAAATTCTTTAGTCACGAAAGAAATGACGAAGTTTTGATATTTGCGTTCACTGCACGCCCCCACCGCCGCGAACGGTTATTAGCTTGGTTTATGTAGGGCTTGTATCATTAGATTCGCACTTTTTCTTGATAAAATATTCATCTTGAGCAAGGGCTTTTTTTTCAAAGATTGCAGTTGAAGATGACCTAAAATTTACAAGCAGGGTGCGATAATTGCAATTACGACAGCTTTGAATTACTCGAAAAGACGACAATATTAGGGCGAGCGACAGATAGATGGGGAATCGAAATGTATCAATACGTGAGGATAAACAAGTGGCGAGCTGTCACCGGAACGACTTGCCATTCGTCTTCATGGATGTACTAGACGCGGACACCGACCCATTGGTCTTTCCAGCTGTAGTGGGTCGGGGCTTCTTACTAGAACTCGCTACATCAGATGACGGGCGTGGAGCGGCCTCTTTCATGACCATCTTTGCGTGAATCTCCTCCAGCTTGGAAGCTCTGACTTTCTTGGGCCAGAAGAGCGTGACAAATCTGGAGGTTGGAATTTAGCAGGCGTCGTGAGTACACGGCCTCAAAACACTTACGCCCACAGATGCCGTCGCCATCTTTCCCGATCTTCTCCAGCAGCTTGCTTGGCTTGAAGAACGACTTCGATTCGCCGACCAATTGCAGCGAGGGAGTCTTTCAGGATTGCAACTTTATCGTCCCGAGGCATGTCCTCCCCAGACAATTTCAGTTGTTTCTGTACAGCAGTCGGTATTCTGCATCACCGTGATCAAGGTAGGAAACTCACCAACTGCTTCTTCACCGGTCGCAACTCCTCTTTTGTTGCCGTTTCATCCATGGAGGGGCTAAATGCAACCGGTTAGACTTCGTCCGCTATACCAGCATAGACACGCACCATTCATCCGATGATTCCGAGTCGGTAAATGTAGGAGTAGGTCGTCGCTTGCGTTTCTTGCTTGACGTATCCTCGACAGATGCAACAGCTTCGCTCTCGGCACGTCTCTTCCGACTGCTTGTCGACGAAGATGCCACAACTGTGGGAGGAGGGGTGGCCGAAACCTTTAGCTGTCCTTTGTTCCGCAAGGAGCTCTCATACGAACGCAACTTCTCGTCGTGTTCACGGAGTATGCCCAGCAGAAAATCGCCTCGTCGGACAAGGTGGATGGCATTGGGGATCGGCCGCGTGGAGGAGTCTTCGCCCTTCTTACCTTCCTCCAAGAAGAATTTGCCCTCAAGGCCAAGGCGCGAATCCTTGGCCATAGCTTCCCAGTTGCCAAAGCCGTAAAGGAAGGCACCAACGAGTAGCATAGAGTCCTCCTGGGGGCCCCAACGACCAGACCAGTTGAGAGTTGGTCTAATGTTTTCGATGGGAATGGACCAGTCGTAAAGCTCGTCTGGGGTCATGTCACCAAGGATGTTATTGAGAATACGAAGGTCCCGATATCGTGAAAGAACAGTCTCGGCGTTGATGTTGCCGACATTGCGATACGTAACAAGGACTGCTTTGCTTTTCTGAGCGTTGGTCAACGTCTCTCCAGCGGCTATGCGAGTGCGCTTCTGCTGTTCGTTTTCCTCGACAGCCTGAGTGCAAAGTTCGATGATCTCGTCGGCGACATCAATGATCATGGCCTTGTGCTTATCAGCAAGCTTGGCCTCGCTAACCTGTGGAGACCTGAGTGCGTGTGCCGAATACTCAATGAAAGACGGTGACTTACGATGATCTCATAGCGCTGGAGAATGTCGCCCCAGCGTTGAAGGCTACGGATGAGCACCCGGACATCACGCTCCTTCAGCTCCATCGCTTTTTGGCTCGCAGTCTTCCTCTGAGGTCCAGGGACCTTCGGCTTCTTTGGAGCGGGGTTGGCAGCGGGTTGGTCAACATCCATACCCTCATAGGAGACAGGAGCATGGGACCGCTTGCGGTCGCGCATCTCCTGAGCAACTAGCTCTTCCGCTTTCCGATCCTCCTCTTCCCTCTCGAACTTCTGTCGCTCTTCCAGGGGAACGATATCCTCCCAGCTCATGTCGTTCTTGACATCGCTCACTGCAGCAAACTGAGCAAGGAAAACTTCGCCACCGAGCGAAGCTCCGCCGTCGCCGCCAGCGGCCATGGTTTCGTGGTCCTCTGCCCTGTTGAGGATGTCGTCTAGATCCATTTCGTCCAGTTTCTGGTTCTGTTGCGAGTCATCCTTGTCGAACCTGTACCGCTGATTAGTACGAATCATGGAGGTCTGAAGTTTGCGACATACATCTTCTGGGCACCATATTTGAGAACGGCAGTGAGCTCGTCTTTGCTCAAGTTGTCTGGCTTGACGGACTCTTTGAGTTTCTCGCCTTTGGAGCTGAGATGAGCCTGAGAGGTGTCCATCTGATTGATGACTAACGAAACCGTCATTCATTAGGAGGCGGAAATGAAGCGGTGCAGACTTACTGGCATACTCCAAGACCATCTTTTTCTTCGCCCGCTCCAAGACATCCTCTTCCATCGTGTCTTTGCTGACGAAACGGTAGACACTGACGTGCGACTTTTGCCCTATTCGGTGAGCACGCGCCATGGCCTGTAGATCGTTCTGCGGATTCCAGTCGCTCTACAAGGAGGTTAACTAAACCCGATTGGTCGGACCGTAAAGGGTGCTTACATCAAAAATGATGACAGTATCAGCAGTCTCCAAGTTAATACCGAGACCACCGGCGCGGGTGGAGAGTAAGAATGCAAAGTCCGGCGACCCTGGGGTATTGAAATGCGCGATCGACTTCTTCCTTGCTTCCGAAGCGACCATGCCGTCAAGACGTTGATGCTGGTATCCACGAAGGCTCATATAATCGCTGAGAATGTCGAGCATGCGGACCATCTGACTGAAAATGAGGACACGGTGGCCGTCCTGCCGCAACCGTGCAAGCAGCTTGTCAAGTAAGACCATTTTGCCACTATTCATGACGAGACCCTTGAGGGTCTCCTCCGAATTGTCCGTGCGATTCTCTGCACCGTCGAAAAGGTACGGATGGTTAGCGGCTTTCTTGAGTTCCATGGCGATATTGAGCAAGCTAATGTTGTTGTTCCCGTTCGCGCTCTTGACCAAGCCTTGGAAATTCTATCGCATCCAGGTCATTGACATGCACCGTGTAACAGTTCGCAGGACTGACCTTCGTGAGAATGTTCTTGTAAAAGTGAGTTTGGAGGGTACTCATTTCCACGCGAAGAATACGCTCACTCTTCGTCGGAAGAGATGTGAGCACGTCGCGCTTCAACCGCCGCAGCATCAGCGTCTCCAACTGTTCGTGAAGCTCTTTAATCTTGGCCTCGTGATCAGCGTCGTTGAGGTCAAATTCGTTCGTGAGAGCGACTGTGGGTGCAAGTCAGCCACATGATGATGAGGTCGGGCGAAAAGGAAACGCACACTTCTCCGGCATTAAGAAGTGCATTAAGGACAAGAGTTCTGCAAACGCGGGGAGGTTTTTGGTCATGTTACTCGCGTTTCGCCAGTGGCAGCCGCGCACCTTTCACGTTATTTTGCAAAGGGGTGCCAGTGATGAGAAGCTTCGACGCAGCAGAGAACGACCTGAGCGCCTCGTACAGCTGACTCTCAGAATTCTTCAAGCGGTGAGCCTGGAATAGAAGGATCACCATCAGCGAACGCAACGCCCTGTGCCCTCCTGTGTAACGCACCTCATCCACAGCCAACACCTGCCACTTAATGTCCGCCAGCTCTTTCGCATCCCTGAGGGTTAGCTCGTAGGTAGAGAGGAGAACGTTCATCTTGAGTCGTTTATTCGACAGGCCAAACTCGTACGTGCGAATAACCTCGCGTGCGGCCGCAGTTCCGATATAGGTGATGACGTTCAATTCCGGTGCCCAAGTCGCGAACTGAGATTGCCATGCGGTGATGGTCGAAAGGGGTACAATAACGAGGAATGGCCCGTATTGATGCATCTCGTTGAAGAGATATGAGATGAAAGAGACAGTTTGGACAGTCTAGGAGAAACTATCAGAATAATCATACAAAGAAGAAAAGACGTTGCTACCTTTCCAAGACCCATCTCGTCAGCCAAAATACCGTTCTCACCCTTACTCCAGAGATACGCAAGCCAGTTCAATCCAGTAAGCTGGAAATCCTTGAGCTCGCCTCCCGTTGCAGAGATGTAGTCCGGATCTTTTACGATCTTCTGGAATGCTGGTCGTTGATGCCGAGCGTACTGAATACTCTTATAGGGGAATTTGGCTTCCGCCTCACGGGAGCGATATGCCTCAATCTGCGCCTTGGCGATCGGACGGATTTCCCTCTCGTCCTCCCATGTGCAATGCTCATAGTTAAGACCAGTCCACTTGCAGAAATAGTCTGTGAGGTTTGATGCCTCTGCACTGTCGCGATGTGAGACAATGCGCTCCACAGTCTTGTACGTCTCCAGCTCCTCCTTTTCGCGCTCCTTGTCCAGAAGAAGAGCCTCGGCATCCTCTGTGGATAGACCAGGGGCGTTAAGCCTGGCCCGATATAACTTGTAAGCCTTGATATAGTTATCGACGCGCTTCAAGCCCTTGAAACGCTTGAGGAATTCGTACGTTTCGTCCGTGTTATGAAGGTGGGAAAAATTCTTCCACTTGATATGGAAACGCTAGGGTGTCTCCTTAGTACCACCTCTTAGGGATTGTCGCAGAGAATAATCTACATACCACGTTATCATACCACAAGTCTTCTGGGTCGTCTTCACGGCCTTCATCCCTGCAGTGATTCAGGACGGCCTCGATCTCGTCCTCCTCTTTGGCGAGTTGATGGTCCGCGTAGTAACCCTCACCCGCTTCCTCCTCTGACAGCATCGCCAGGTCTTGATTGTCTTCGTAATAATTCGGAATTTTGCTCCCTCGGCTGGAAACACGAATCTCGTCCCCGGATATACGAGGCTTCTTCTTTTTCTTTGATCGCGCGCCATAATCTGAGTCAGAATCCACTGAAGCGTGGCGTACTGCTGCTCAGGATGATCGTCGATCAGTAAGAATACATGCATGTCAATATACAAACCTTTGGGCCTGGGGGCGGTCGACACAGGTAGAGACTTTTTCTTTTTCTTTTGTGGTGCTTTCTTCTTGCCATACTCGTCGTCCGCATAGGAACCGTCATCTTCATCATCTTCCTCTTCGACCAGGTCATCATAGCCCTTGAAGACCACCTCGGTCAATACCAATGACGATTGGGTCATCTAAGTTGACGACTTACCGACTCTTCTGCATCCTTGTCGGGAAAATAAACTAGAATTAGACGCAGCAAAGTCCAAAAAGGGGGAAAGATTTACCGAGTCCTTGTTAGTGTGAGTTGATGGACCTGCCACTGGGTTCTCTAAGATTGCAGAGGCGGTATCGTCGACATACTCTGCGTCACCCTCTGCGTCTGCGTCTGCCTCTCCGTCAGCATCAGCATCGGCGTCGGGGTCTACATCAGGGTCAGGATATTTGGTGACTGGTTGATCGTTGGGGTGGTCGTTGTCAGAGTCTACCTGCATGCTGTCTTCACTGTCATAATTGAGGTTGAGTGCGTCGGCGTTGAGCGCCATGTCGAGGACAGTGACGAGTACGACGACGGAGGGGATGGTAGTGGTTGAGGGGAGAGAGTGAGGGGAAGGAAGTCGTTAAGGATCTTGTTGACGAAAATGTTCACACGCGTGGCCATCGCTACGGACAACGCCGGGCAAGGCCCCATCGTCACCGCTCGTGACGAACTCCGGTTATCCCGTGCCACATTCTTTGGACACGAAACTCGCTAATATACCTATTGATGCCATTATAATTTCACTATATCAATGCGTATTTTAGTCTAAAAAGGGAATTCAGCCATTATTTGCGCCGATATTGAGGACGAAGAACAATGCATGGGCTCAACTCATCGCCGGAACGCATTTCGCAGCATTTTCGCCGTCTTTGTAGTGCATTCATAATTACATATGATTCACAATAGTTCCAGCTCCATTCCTGTACACTGCGAAGAAGCAACAGAGCACACTGTGTACAGCATTCTCAGCATCCTCATGGCGATGTTGCGGCCATGGGTGATTTGCCCAAGATAACGAACTCGAACCTAACTCTGTTAGTCACTAGCGTCTTTGGCTCCAAATCTCCACCAAATCCGCCCTGCGCTCGTTACCATTGTCGCCGAGGGTTCTATCCTTAATCTCTCAGCGTGGAATTCCATCAGTCTCGGTGTCCTTCCTTGTCACGTAACATCGTCGACGATTCGTCGTTCATCGCTTCCTCACTCCCACTGCACACCATGTCCTGTCAACCATCATTTCTATATCCTCTCAACGTCCACCTCACAATCATACGATCTTCCTCTCTACCAATGAGCTCCACTCCTCTGTCATACTCACTCACGTCGCTGCCCGTCCATGTGTGCTTCCCGTGATGATGACGACTAGGCCTGTCCCTCAAAACGCCAGAAGCGGCATGCCCAGCCTCACCGCATGTGGTAACGTGTGGCACGTTCCATCTGTTCATCTAGGGCCGTTCTCCAGTGGGACTCACAGCCTCTTTGGGTCTTTCTTTTTGGTCCGGACGGCGTCCGCCGCGGTCCGCACCGTTGTCCACTATTTCCACGTAACTTCTTCTGATAGGTTCCATCCCACGTGGTTTGACCAAATTACGCCTGCTCAACGACTGTGACGATGAGCACGCCACATCATGATTTCTCGGATCCTCGTCATAGGATTCGTCTCTCCACGGCTCTCGATGTACCTGCCCTAATGCGCCCACCCAATGGCTATCCACTGGCTCGCAACGAGTTAAATTATAAAGGCCTCACCGCCTATGCCAGTGCAAAGAAATTGTTTTTCCAAGCTATACTTCCTATTATAACATCGATGCCATTCGACTTAGATACCACCACTTCGGTGCAGACGTTCTACGCCACGAAAAATATTTTTTAATTCCTCTTGTAAATATGCTCTATTTTACTGTGCGGCAAGCTGAGGTTAGATTGCTGCGTGTATGCGAAACCACTCGAGTCGTGAGCTGGAGGCCCCAGCGCTAAGTGTCCACCCACCAATGTGTTAGACGTATCACCAGTTGTCGTGGAGGTACTTTTTGACCCAGCCCTAGAAGAACTTGCTGGAGATCACATTCGAACTTTGGCAGAAAAATAATACACATGTGGCTTCGATGGTCTCCTGCACGAGACCTATCCACAACAACGGGTTGTTGCTCCGGGCTGCCGCAAGTAACGTCCAAGGTTACATTTCCCACATTTCCCGTGCAGGTCGGTTATATATGTTCAACGAGGGATCCTGGCCTGTTTGGACGTGTGGAAAGAGTAAGAGATGACCGCCAGCAAAATGTTTCAGGGCATTCCTGCATTTTCCAATTTCTCCGCTCGGCACTTTGCGGATGAAACTTAGCATGACTTATTAACCCAGGCTCATTACGTCCTTACTCCTTGGTGCTCACATGCAAAATAGGAGCAAGCTGATGCCCCCTTCGAGGCTAACGAGGAGCTGGTACCGCTGACGGATTGCATTCGCCTTGTTCATCGTTTTTTGGTCTCCCTAGTTGAGTCCGGCAGTGTCAGAGATTTTGAAGAGAGCCAGTGATCATCACTGGTAGCTGGCCATCCTTGCGACATCTTTTCCTGCCAGCAGGTTGACGATGGAGCCCTCCCTGCACCTGTTCCCCCCAAAATGATTGTGTTCCGGTATTACGTCGTACTGCGGGACTTGTGGGTTCCCAAGTGAGTAATCCTCAGCAATCGTTTTCACGCACAAGATGCCTTCTTTGAAACCTCAGAACGAAAGCTGATCTCCCCCCGTCGACACTCCATTGCCATGAAGACCGTTTTTAACACATGCAGTTTGCGACTGAGGGCGTGTCTTGGTAGCTATAGGACATGGCCCTGCCGCACTCCTACATTCGGTACCTCCGAGTCCTACACCACTAGGAACGTCACAAATGATCAATGTGCTTATCGGACAGAACACAGAGGTTGCAGGTACCTCCACTGGAGCCGCGGGATATACCTTCACCGGCAATCACCGATTTCGTCCTTTGGGGTATGGTTAGACTGAGCGAAGGCAAACATGTGTTCACTTCATCTCCCCCTCACAGAGCACAACCTTGAAGCACTGGTGTGGAACATAGAGGGTGGTCTCAGCCCCACTGGTATGTGTCATCGTGGCGCCAGATTCCGGGGGGCTGTACGGCCCAACTGTGACCTTTTCCATTCCATGATCGGTGGAAAATGTTGCCCATCATTGCCATTGTTACTGGAAATTGAAGATCATCCGGTCTTGTCCCCAACATCGGACATGGCGATCCCAGTTACACTGAGAAAACATGCGTTTATGCTGTATCGTGGCTCTTCGACTTCTCTTCAACGTCAGGATGGCGCACAGGAATCTTAACACTATCTCAGGCTGTGTCACTCCATCCACCAAAATTTAGACACGCATTTTATTTACCCTACTCCTGATAGATGACTAGCCCTGTAGCGTAACATACTCGTCTGGGCTGTGGTTACTCCCTTACCTCTGCTGTGCCACGCAAGCATCTATTCTAAATGAATATCGAACGTCAAAGGGTTTAGGGAATGTAAGTGCAGTACTAGCTAGTGTCGCAGGTCATGACGAGCATGGTTTGCCTGGCAGCGGAATGTTGATTGCCTTCAGGTCATAACACTTGTGACTCTGCGACTGCACGAGACTAGTCGGCCACTTCGCTCCTCGCGAGTTTAAACTATCGCTTTGCGACTTGTCTTACCCTCAGCTTCTTTGGGCTTGCCATCCTACCTCTTCCTCGCCAGTATCCCTTTCCCTCTCACATTCTTTAGCTTCTTGACCGTCGCACGGTAGCTCTTCAGCTCGGTGCTTCCGGAAGGTTCTTCCCTGATCTCCGCGCCTGGTGTCAAGAATACGGGAAACAGCTGATGCCTACCTAGTAGACTACATACGGTATCTGGTGCAGCAAGTGCAGATGCATTGCCGCAGGTGCTCCTTTTCCAACAACGTCTGCGTTGGTGTGTAGAGAGCGTCATCCATGGCACCTAAGAAACGCACAAAACGATCTAAAGATTCCCCGACAGCATCCCCAAATACTTCCACTTCCATAGCTTCAGAGCCGCGGCATAGTCAAGTCGAAAGCCCCTCCCATAGATCCATCCGATATGCCAATGGACGAGATCTAAGAAGGGCCTCGCTCCAGTGTCACCGCCTGGCTCACAGACGCCGCTCAACAGATTTATCTACGCCATCGCACTAGGGGCGATTTTACTGCTCTGGGTGGTATGTTTATAACGCGGTAACGTTACTAGGGAGGTTGAAGTGGGATGGATGGCGGGGCTCCCAGTGGTTGGGATTACTGGACGGGATGGGGAAGCAGCTAGGATATCCGAACGGGGTGGAGAACTAGAGAGCAGATTGAACGAACCTCGCAGATGCGCTGGGTATACCTGCCGAGGACGTAGCCTCTGTGGTGAAACCGTTCGTTCCACCCGCAAGTTTGACGAGCTTAGCGCTGAAAGAGACGGGGGATTCGGCGGCGAGGAGGGTGTTGCTTGGCGTTGCGGAAGACGCCAGACAGACCATCGGTTTCGATGATGCACCAGAGGGTGGAGTCGATTGAGAACGGGCAGCGAAACTGGGATAGACGGAGGAGGCACGTATGTACTGTATCATGTACACATCTAGTCTAATAAATTTCGTCGAGATTCGTCCGAACTAGGCGAGAGACATCCGACAGCGCGTCATGTGCTGACCCTCGTTTGACTTCGGCATGAGGATTCCACTTCACATTTCTTTGTGTAGGAAGGAAATTGCTGTGCAGTCCAGCATCAATACTAGGAACAAACCACTTGCATTGCTGGCTCATAGCGCTGGAGCGTGTCACAGCGATCCACTAAATCACCGACGCCAGGGACCTTACTAATAAGGCTTACTTGAATGATGTAGTAGATCCGTAGTTTTAATACTGCCGAACGATCTAAGGGCCTGGACTTCCGATCAACGACAAGACCGAAGAGTGGGACCACTTTTCACGACCAATGCCGGTCCACCGCGGTCGTCGTGTCTGCCCCGGCGCGAATGTGCTATGGTGAAGAGGGTGCTGTGGGGCACACCGCAGCTAGAGTGGGTACAATCTCCGAGGGAATGCAACCTCTAGAAAACCGAGGAGAGGATTCGAAAAGTAGTGGCGTGGCCAGTCCATGGTCTCAACAATCGTCAAAATTCTGTGGTGAAGATGGCGTGGTGAAGTATGTAGCGTCTGCGCCTGATTTTGAGGCCACATTGAATGCGAAGTTTACATGGCGGCCTGCCAGTACGGTCTCTACTGTCTTGTTATCTTGCTCCATATGTTGGGGAGATCGTGTCTGGCAGCCTGAGAGTGGAGTAGCACGCGGGAGACACAGAAACCCATACAACACGTGAAAACAAAATATATTCAATAGGATAGGATCGGCGTGCTTTGAGTGTCGCAAGCGTAGCCGAGACCATCAAGAGGTCAGGCCCTGTATGGATTCGGAGTTGGAGAGGAAGTCTGGGAGTCTTCAGCAGACGGTCAATGCGTCGGAGGATTGATACTGCGGGATATCTGGAGGAGTCTCGATGCTCCATTTGGAGCGTAGTTCGACCGAATAGTCGTCGTAGTCTCCTGCAAGAAATCTGTACATCGAAGCCCACCCAACCATCGCAGCATTATCTAACACCAGCAATCAGCCGCTATAAACTTGCGATACATAGTAAAAACCGAACCTGTGCAAAGCTCAGGTGGAGGAGAGATGAGCGATATTTTCTGCTCAAGACTCTGTATATCCAGTGCTTCCCTCAATCTACCAAGCATTTTAGCACATGCTTAAAAATCAACAGAACATCCGAACCTGGCCTTCAAAACGAGTTACTAGCCACCCCACCGCTAGCTACGACGTGTCGTACTTCAATGCCCTTTCTCGATAGCATGGAATGACACTGCACAAGCTTCGTGCACAGCTGTCGGGCGACTGCATCTTGGAACGCCTGTCCAAGAGCGATTCTATGGTCTTCGGTAAGGAAAACATCGGATTTAGAGATATATCGCTCCACTGCAGAATGGAGGGCACTGAACGAGAATGCAAGCTTTCCGGGCATGGGAACCGTAAAGGGTTGTATGTCCGGCACGTTAGGGTCTTTAATGTCTCTGCGACAGAACTCTTCAAGAGAGGCAGCAGGTCCTTTTGTGCCCCATGGCATCTTCAACATGCGAGCCACCTTATCGTAAGTGCGGCCAACACTTTCGTCCACCGTATTTGCGAGAATATGGAAAGAAGAGTGAGACTTCGCCAGGACAAGAAGAGTGTGGCCACCAGATATCAACAGTGTGAGGAAAGGAAATTCGGGATGTTCCTCAGTTGGAGATGTAAGAAGAGATGTTAGAGCATGAGCTTGCTGAAACAAATCAATCAAAACCGAAATGATGAGATGGCCTAAGATGCGTGATTGACACTCACCATATGATGGACGCCGACCAGTGGTTTTCCAAGTGCTGCAGCGAGAGTCTTGGCAGCGTTTGAGCCAACGCTAAGGCATCCACCGATACCTAACATATAGTTGAGTTATTTATCCTCGCGGAAACAGCTTCAGCTCACCCGGCCCTCTCGTAAAAGCTATTCCATCGATATTTTGGATGGGGACCCTTGATTCGTCAAGTGCTCTTCGAACTGCAGTAGGCTGTACAGAAGACCGGGTCAGAGTGCTTTAATGAACAGTGAGATTCATAGGATAATAATACCGACCATGTTGCGCTGGTGGCCCTCGATCGCGACCATGGGGTGAATGCCGCCGAAACCTTCATGTCTATGCAAAGTGAGTCACCACGGAGCTCGAATTGAACATAGTCACGTACAAATCGTGCTGCTTGATGACTACATTGGAAAGGACCTCTCGAGACGACGTAACTACCGCTGCACAGGTGTCATCAGCTGAGCTTTCCACAGCTAGGACTGTGAAGTGCCGGAGAGGGTTTGCAGGTTTGTACGCCTGCGAAGTCGTTAACTTCCTGATATTGGTCACTAAAAGAGACACGCCAAACCATGTTTTCTGAAAAGACCTTGTCGTACACGCTGTGAATTTGTGCGGTATGATCGACAACCTACTCCACTGACCACCGACATGCAAAGAAATATTTGTGTAGATGGATGCTAAATATTGTAATATTAAATTATTATAATATAACCCTCAGGTCAACAGCTGCCAGGTTCACCTGCCAGTGATCTAGATGGCCCTCTGACTCATATTCACCATGACGATTCAGAATTCACGAGGTCGCCCTTTGATCGCCAACCACCACGGAATCCCGAGCGGAGGGACAACTGCTGCAGCAACAGCACCCGCCGACAAGATCATCAGCAACAGCACCCGCCGACCAGATCATCATGGTGCAGCTTTTTAGAGGACGCCTACAGCAGACTTGTTGCCACTCTTTATATAGTCTGCTGCCCCGAATGTCTCAACGATCAGCGACTCGGAAACGTACTCGGGAAGCGCGGATTGCTTAAAACCCATCGGATTTATTGGTACGATGAAGAGCAGAAGTACTCACCACAGCAATGTCCTTCACTGCGCTGTCCTTGAGAGATGCTCTCGGACTTCCGACACTGGCTTCGATAAACCTCGCAAGCTTCGTATCATATGTCCTTCCTGCTGTACTCTCTTACCTCGGAGTAGCAGTTTTGGCTATTATGCCGCGAACACAGTCCCTACGAATCGCGTTATGGCCACTGGTGGCACTCTTGGCTTTGCGTGCGGCACTATCCTTCGACTTTTCATCCGGTAACCCGCATGGTGTATTCCAGAACGTGCAACTGATGGTGAGTAAGCCTTTCGCCATTCAAGGACTGGATTCAATGGTCTTACCAGATCTCAATGTTGTTAATCGCTATGTATGCGCTCGAGTGGACGCTGGCAACAGAGCCTCTCAAGCGACGCATCCGTCCCGCAAAGTCAACTCCGTCCGTCATCATGGACGCCTTAGACCTCGCTCTTAACATCCGTGGATACGGTTGGGACTATTCGAAAAGACTACCGCGTTCCCCGCGAAAACCGCCCTCTCAGCCGTACCGGATTTGTTGGCTGTGCGATACTCTCCGCAGGTCATCACGCCTTCATCTGGGGTATCGTCCACAAAGCCTTCCAATGTTTTTCGCCTAACATATTCGATTCTCTTCACGGAGGCACCATCTTCGACGAGACTCTGCCATTCTTCATTCGATACTTCCGCTCAACAATCATTACCATAATCTTCCTGTCCTCGGTATACTGTAACCTACAAATGATATACAACCTGTGTATCATACCTGCTGTGCTCGTTCTGGGACAAGACCCAGCGCAATGGCCACCTGCGTTCGATTCCCCATGGATGGCAACATCTGTTAACAATTTCTGGGCGCGAAGATGGCACCAGTGGTTCCGACGGACGTTCCTCTTTCTAGGTGGGGATCCGCTCTCACTCGTCTTCGGCAGTGGGGGTCGTATCTTGGGCGGGTTCCTTGCTTCTGGCGTCTGACCCGGGCACGTCATCTCAAACGTGGACCGGTCGAAACAGACCCGTCAGCTCAACAACGATCCCGCTGATCCATTAGTGGACCCGGCGTTACAAAACAGCCCGTCATCCTCAGAAAATTAACCCCGTCGCTCCGAGAGCGAGCATTTCCGTGTTTTAGTGCTTCCTAGTACTGTATTACAAACCAGAGTCCGCATTACCAGTAATGTGTAGAGCCCGAAATCTGTTGAAAGGAGAACGCACCATTGCAACCTTATTGTCACTCATTAATCTCATTAGTTCATTGCTACAACTTGCTGGGATTTTGTATGCAAGTTACGCCATGTCGTTTATTTATAAGTGAGCATAATTGGAATAATGGACATTTGAGTTTTGCTGATGCCCAACGCCTCAAATGTGGACCTAATGTGCCGAAAGTGGACCCAACAAGTCGAAAATGGACCCGCCACCTCAAAACGGATCCTGTCGCTTCAAAAACGACCCCACCGTCTCAACAGCAGACTCGACGAGTTTAAAATGGACCTGTCACCTCAAAAATGACCCCGGGGCCCGTCATCTCAAACGTGGACCCGTCGAAACAGACCCGTCACCTCAACAACGATCCCGCTGTCTCATAGTGGACCCGGCGTTACAAAAACAGACCCGTCATCTCGAAAATAACCCCGTCGCCTCCGAGAGCGAGCATTCCGTGTTTTAGTCTTCCTAGTACTGTATTACAAACTCAGAGTCCATTACAGTAATTGTAGAGCCCGAAATCTGTTGAAAGAGAACCACCATTGCAACCTTATTGTCACTCATTAATCTCATTAGTCTCATTGTACAACTTGCTGGGATTTTGTATGCAAGTTACCATGTCGTTTATTATAAGTGAGATAATTGGAATAATGGACTTTGAGTTTTGCTGATGCCTTGTTCAAGTTGCCACTCTCTATATAGTCTGCTGCCCCGAATGTCTCAACGATCAGCGACTCGGAACACACTCGGGAGACGCGGATTGCTTAAAACCCATCGGATTTATGATGGTACGATGAAGAGCAGAAGTACTCACCACAGCAATGTCCTTCACTGCACTGTCCTTGAGAGATGCTCTCGGACTTCCGACACTGGCTTCGATAAACCTCGCAAGCTTCGTATCATATGTCCTTCCTGCTGTACTCTCTTACCTAAGAGAGAGATATTGAAGCGAAAGTAGTCTTCTACGATGACTTCGGAGGGAGGACAAATGAGATTCCACTTCACATTTTGGTAGGAAGGAAATTGCCTGTGGCAGTCCAAGCAAAATCAAAATACCTAGGAACAAACCCACTTGGCAATTGGCTGGGCTCATAAGTGAGTGGGTTT
>MU123699.1:359642-382819 GCA_014904935.1 Melanogaster broomeanus | reverse complement strand
ACAGCGATCCACTAAATCACCGACGCCAGGGACCTTGCTTGAATGATGTAGATTCGTAGTTTTAATACTGCCGAACGATCTAAGGGCCTGAACTTCCGATCAACGACAAGACCGAAGAGCGAGCGGGAGGGTGTACTCATAGGTAAATGTGAGCCGTTCGATAACCTCGGTTCCAACGAATACGCTGACGTAGAACCCAACAGGAATCCGTCGAAGACCAGTGGCAAGATGCGTTGCCTTCATTTCTGTGTTCATTATTATTTGGATCTTAGTGGTGGATCGCTCATATACCTGGGCCCACGCACTTTTCATGACCAATGCCGGTCCACCGCGGTCGTCGTGTCTGCCCCGGTGCGAATGTGCTATGGTGAGGAGGGTGGCACACTGGCACCGCAGCTAGAGTGGCTGCAATCTCCGAGGGAATGCAACCTCTAGAAAACCGAGGAGAGGATTCGAAAAGTAGTGGCGTGGCCAGTCCATTGTCTCAATAATCGTCAAAATTCTGTGGTGAAGATGGCGTGGTGAAGTATGTAGCGTCTGCGCCTGATTTTGAGGCCACACTGAATGCGAAGTTTACATGGCGGCCTGCCAGTACGGTCTATACTGTCTTGTTATCTTGCTCCATATGTTGGGAAGATTGTGTCTGGCAGCCTGAGAGTGGAGTAGCGCCCTAAAGCCCACGCTGCTTTGAGAAAACAAGCTACTCCACTCATTGTCAACAACGCTTGAGTGTATTCACATACAGTGCCCTTGGGCATCAATAGTGCGCGGGAGACACAGAAACCTATACAACACGTGAAAACAAGATATATTCAATAGGATAAGATCGGCGTGCTTTGGGTGTCGCAAGCGTAGCCGAGACCATCAAGAGGTCAGGCCCTGCATGGATTCGGAGTTGGAGAGGAAGTCTGGGAGTCTTCAGCAGACGGTCACTAATAATGCATCAGAGGATTGATACTGCGGATATCTGGAAGAGTCTCGATGCTCCATTTGGAGCGTAGTTCGACCGAATAGTCGTCGTAGTCTCCTGCAAGAAATCTGTACATCGAAGCCGCACCCACAGCATACGCAGCATTGTCTAACACCAGCAAATCAGCCGCTATAACTTGCGATACATAGTAAAAACCGGAACCTGTGCAAAGCTCAGGTGGAGGAGGAGAATGAGCGATATTTTCTGCTCAAGACTCTGTATATGTCCAATGCTTCCTTCCAATCTACCAAGAGCATCTTTAGCACATGCTTAAAAATCCAACAAAACATCTGAACCTGGCCTTGCAAAACGAGTTACTAGCCACCCCAGCCGCTACGCTACGACGTGTCCGTACTTCAATGCCCTCTTCTCGATAGCATACGGGAACTGACACTTCAACAAGCTTCGCTTCACAGCTCTCGGCGACTGCATCTTGGAAACGCCTGTCCAAGAGCGATTCCTATGGTCTCTCGTTGTTAAGAAAACATCGGGATTTTAGGAGATGATATCGCTCCACTGCACGAATGGAGGGCACTGAACGGAAATGCAAGCTTTCCGGCGCGCATGGGACACCGTAAAGGGTTGTATGTCCGCACGTTAGGTCCTTTAATGTCTCTTGCGAACAGAACTTTCAAGAGAGGCAGCAGGTCCTTGTTGTGCCCATGGCATCTTCAACCATGCGGAGCCCCTTATCGTGAAGTCGCGGCCAACACTTTCGTCCACCGATATTGCGAAGAATCATGGAAAGAAGAGTGAGGACTTCGCCAGGCACCAAGACAAGAGTGTGGCACCAGATTCATCAACAGTGTGAGGTAAGAAGGCAATTCCGGGATGTTCCTCAGTTGAGATGTAAGAAGAGATGTCCTAGAAGCATGAGCTCTGCTGAAACAAGATCATCAAAACCGAAACTGATGAGAATGGCTGGAGATGCGTAGATTGAGCACTCACGATATGATGGCACGACGGCCGACCATGAGTATTTCCAAGTGCGCAGCGAAGAAGTCTTGGAAACAATTTGAGCCAACGCTAAGGCATACCACCGATACCTCAAACACATATAAGACTTGAGCTTAATTATATCCTCGCGGAAACAAGCATTAAGCTCACCCGGCACCCTCATAAAGTAATAGCTAGTATCCAATCCGAATTCATTGACCCTGACGGGACCACTTGGATCTCAGTCAAGCTGCATCTGTGGAAAACATGCAGTAAGGACGTCGTAACAGAAGACGCGGTCGAGAGTTGCTATTAATGAAAAGTGAAGTTCCATAGGATAAATAAATAACGGACCAAATCAGTTATGACGCTGTGGGACCTTCGATCGACGACCAAATGAACGGGGCTGAGATGCCCGCCCGAAACCCATTACATGTCTCATGCAGCAGCTGAGTCAACACAGGACGCTCGAATTGAACAATGTCCACGTACAAGGATCGGTGCTGCTTGAAAGACTACATTGGAAAAGACCTCACCTCCGAGACGCAACGTAACTACCCGCATGACAGGATGTCATACAGCTGAAGCTATTCACAGCTAGGACTAGATGAAAAGGCCAGCAGAGGGTTTGCAGTTTGGTACTGACTGCGAAGTCGGTACCTTACTGATAATTACAGGTCACAAAAAGACGACACGACCAACCCATCTCATCCTCCTCTGAAAACGACCCTTAGTCGTACACGCTGGGAATATTGTGCGATATGATGACAACACTACTCCCCATGACCCACCAGACCATGCGAAAAGAAATAATTTCGGTGTAGATGGATGCTCAATATTCGTAATCAATTATTATCTATCCCAATAATCAACAAACCTCAGGTCAACAGCTGCCCAGGTTTCACCACCCTGCCAGAATGAATCTACAGCAATGGGCCCTCTGACATCAATTACTTCAAAAAAAAAAAAAACCCAACCTGAAGATGTCAGATTCAACCAGAGGCATCAGACTTGGTCGCCAACAACAGGAAACCCAGCGCAGGAAATGCTGCAGCACAGACCCGCACGACAAGATCATCAGGAACAGCCACCACGCCGGACAACCAGTTCCATCATAGGTGCACGTTTTAGAGGACAGACCTACAGCAAAGAATTGTTGCACTTCCTTTATATACCGTCTGCTGCCCGAAGGTTCTCAACGATCACGACCCGAAAGGACGGCTATCTCGGGAAGGGCGGATTGCTTAAAACGCATCGTGATTTATGGGTACGATGAGAGCCAGAAGTATCTCACCACACCGCAATGTCCTTCACTGCGCTGTCCTTGAGAGATGCTCTCGGACTTCCGACACTGGCTTCGATAAACCTCGCAAGCTTCGTATCATATGTCCTTCCTGCTGTACTCTCTTACCTCGGAGTAGCAGTTTTGGCTATTATGCCGCGAACACAGTCCCTACGAATCGCGTTATGGCCACTGGTGGCACTCTTGGCTTTGCGTGCGGCACTATCCTTCGACTTTTCATCCGGCAACCCGCATGGTGTATTCCAGAACGTGCAACTGATGGTGAGTAAGCCTTTCGCCATTCAAGGACTGGATTCAATGGTCTTACCAGATCTCAATGTTGTTAATCGCTATGTATGCGCTCGAGTGGACGCTGGCAACAGAGCCTCTCAAGCGACGCATCCGTCCCGCAAAGTCAACTCCGTCCCGTCATCATGGACGCCTTAGACCTCGCTCTTAACATCCGTGGATACGGTTGGGACTATTCGAAAAGACTACGCGTTCCCCGCGAAACCCGCCCTCTCAGCGTACCGGATTTGTTGGCTGTGCGATACTCTCCGCAGGGTCATCACGCCTTCATCTGGGGTATCGTCCACAAAGCCTTCCCATGTTTTTCGCCTAACATATTCGATTCTCTCTTCACGGAGGCACCATCTTCGACGAGACTCTGCCATTCTTCATTCGATACTTCCGCTCAACAATCATTACCATAATCTTCCTGTCCTCGGTATACTGTAACCTACAAATGATATACAACCTGTGTATCATACCTGCTGTGCTCGTTCTGGGACAAGACCCAGCGCAATGGCCACCTGCGTTCGATTCCCATGGATGGCAACATCTGTTAACAATTTCTGGGCGCGAAGATGGCACAGTGGTTCCGACGGACGTTCCTCTTTCTAGGTGGGGATCCGCTCTCACTCGTCTTCGGCAGTGGGGGTCGTATCTTGGGCGGTTCCTTGCTTCTGGCGTCTGTCACTGGATCATGATCCTACCGTTCAATGCTGGAGTGGAGCTTTGGAGGATGATGGTCCCGTTTGGGATGATAGGGGTAGGAGCCGTCGGGGAAAGGATGTTCCTGCAATGGACAGATAGGAGGGTAGAGGGACTGACGGGTTGGGTGTGGCGATGATCTGGTCGACCCTGTGGTTCAGCCTGGTGGTTGATGGGAGTGCGAGAGCGGGGACGCTTTGGGAACTCGAGCATTATTGAGGGGGTGACACCTCTGCGAGACTTGGTGGAGCGATTGGTAATGGTCTTTGAGACCTGGTTGCATACATTCTGATTGATGATACCATAGACAAGTGACTAGGTAAGCTTTGGCTATACGGCTTGTATACAGCCATACTATGTTTGATATTCCAACGTGTATCACCTGCTTATGTAAAACGGCTGTAACTTCTCTCAATGACTAGCTGGCCAGTGGCCATCCTTGCGACATCTTTTCCTGCCAGCAGGTTGACGATGAGCCCTCCCCGCACCGGTTCCCAAAAATGATTATGTTCCGGTATTAGGTCGTACTGCGGGACTTGTGGGTTCCCGAGTGAGTGATACTCAGCAATCGTTTTCACGCACAAGATGCCTTCTCAGAATGAAGCTGATCTCCCCCCGTCAACATTCCATTGCCATGAAGACCGTTCTTAACACATGCAGTTTGCGACTGAGGGCGTCTCTTGGTAGCTATAGGACATGGCCCTGCCGCACTCCTACCTTCTGTACCTCCGAGTCCTACACCACTAGGAACGTCACAAAACGGGCATCGGCGAGAGTTTTGTGATCAATGTGCCTATCGGAGAGAACACAGAGGTTGCAGGCACGTCCACAGGAGCCACTGGATGTACCTTCACCAGCAATCGCCAATTTCGTCCTTTGGGACATTGTTGGAGTGAACGAAGGCGAACATGTGTTCACTCCATCTCCCATCACAGAGCACAACCTTGGAGCACTGGTGTGGAACATAGAGGGTGGTCTCAGCCCCCTTGTATGTGTCATCGTGGCACCAGATTCCGGGAGGCTGTACGGCCCAACCGCGACCTTTTCCATTCCATGATCGGTGGCAAAATGTTGCCCATCATTGCCGTTGTTACTGGAAATTGAAGATCATCTGGACTTGTCCCCAACATCGGACATGCATGGCGATCCCAGTTGCACTGAGAAAACATGCGTTTATGCTGTATCGTGGCTCTTCGACTTCTCTTCAACGTCAGGATGGTGCACAGGAATCTTGACACTATCTCAAGCTGTGTCACTCCATCCACCAAAATTTAGACACATATTTTATTTACCCTACTCCTGATATATGATTAGCCTGTACCGTAACATACTCGTCTGGGCTGTGGTCAAGACTCCTGTACCTCTGCTGTGCCACCCAAGCATCTATTCTAAGTGAATATCGAACGTCAAAGGGTTTAGGGAATGTAAGTGCAGTACTAGCTAGTGTCACGGCCGCAAGTCATGACGAGCATGGTTTGCCTGGCAGTGGAATGCCGATTGCCTTCAGGTCATAACACTTGTGACTCTGCGACTGCACGAGACCAGTCGACCACTTCGCTCCTCGCGAGTTTAAAATATCGCTTTGCGACTTGTCTTCCCCTCAGCTTCTTTGAACTTGCCATCCTACCTCTTCCTCGCCAGTATCCCTTTCCCTTTCCCTTTCCCTCTCATATTCTTTAGCTTCTTGACCGTCGCGCGGTAGCTCTTCAGCTCGGTGCTTCCGGAAGGTTCTTCCCTGATCTCTGCGCCTGGTGTCAAGAATACGGGAAACAGCTGATGCCCACCTAGTAGATAATATCGGTATCTGGTGCAGCAAGTGCAGATGCGGCGAGAGGAACGCTTCGTAACATTTTTTTGGCAAGTTACATTTGGTCGCGTTGTTTCAACGTCCCATAAAGCCAGTACCTGTCATACCTCAACTCCCCGGGTCGTTCTTCAATCGTCAGATGTGCCATGTGCATGAAGCCAGAATTTAAGGAGATTGAGTGCCAAAGCCTCCGAATCAAGACAATCATTGAAACAACACGCAAATAACGCGTCAACACGTGATCGATTGAGTGCACCTTATAGGCTGTCAGCTCGACAGACTACAGTACTATCAACAGTTAGCCAGCTAGTAAGGACTAAGGACTACCAAGAATTGCAAGAACACGACGATGGACACCCACTTTGCCATCTTTGCCTCTAGGTGCGTAGTGAATCTACTTGTGGCTGCAGTAAAGTTCAGACGACCTGTTGCGGATGCCTTCAGACATCATAAACACTGTCGCGTTCCAACTCAGCGACCCGGACAACACCACAGCTCGGTCGCCGCGTTTTCTGCGTCTTCCTCATCCCCGGACAGGTGCGCCGTGTCGTCTCCGTGTTGAATCGAACGAGCTTATGGGAGGTATATGTCCAGGTGCTGCGTCCCTCTTCTTGGCCCACGAGGCAGACACCAGCGAAAGCGAAGACGACGGAAAGCGGGTATCAAAGATACTGGAAGTGCAAGCGGGTGAACCACCGAATAAGCGTTCTTGGTTTATTGGAGATGAGGTCGTGTCAGGTATGTTCTCCGGAGCATTGCAAATCAATGCTTGTCCCGAGACTCAGCCTACACGCAGATGGAAAGCTCCTTGTCATGACACCGGTGGATCCGATATTTCTTCTTGATACCAATGCTTCGAGCAATCAAGCAGGTAGCAGTGGGGTCTAATTGGACAGTGCTACCAAGCTTGACCACTTCTTTCGAAGCGTGATGGTGAGATTGTCAACTTTCGGCCAGCAGAAGATATGTTTGAAGACGCTGCAAGACACATAGCTGAAGCATCAACGGTGACTGCTTCACAGGATGCGTCAACGCTGATAAGGGTGGAGGATGTAATGAAGTTCGCTGCTCTCGAGTGCACCAAGAGCGCCATGAAGCGTATTTGTGATGTCAAAGGCAGGCTAACCCCCTCACATGCAGCCTGTGTGCTGACAGCAATCATAACAGAGATAACGAGTGAAATAACCGTATTCAGGTACTCGTCCGAAAAGCTAATGCAATGCCTGAGAAGAAAGGTGGCAACGTTGTCTACACCCCACATCATGGAGATGTCCAGATCTCTGATACGCAATCTTGCGAAGGACGCGCTGATGGAGGACAAGAACGAGGGTTTACTTGATCGTGAGTGATATTTTCGTGAGGATGACTATCGGCCGAACGGATGCATGGCCAGTGGGAAGAACGAAGCTCGCATGTGAACTGTTGGCGCAGTATCTTCCACAGGACATTCGGGAGGAGCTTGGTCGCGTCATATCGAGTACGTTCCTCGTTTGGTTGTCACACAAGAAGCTGATTCTGGGATGTATCAGCTTCGGGAAGCTTGATGGCCACTTGAAAGCCCTTCCACGACGAACAGTTGATGTTACCACCCGACAGCGGTGCCATCACCAAAAAATCCAAGGGGTCTTCTGCAACACTTTCTGAAGACGGTAAAAAACGGAAGAGGGATGGTAAGGGTTCGCATGGGGTTGAGAAACTGAAAAAAGCCAACGTCGGCGGGATGTCCAAGTTGTCAACCTTTTTCACAAAGAAGACGGCATAGGTGGACGCGTGGCAACATGTTGCACTACCTCAATGGTGGGTAAATATACTAAGATAGTTATCACCCGGGTCTTCTACCGACTCTCCTATCTAGCCTTGTCCAGTATGGGTGCAGACGTTGCCAACGGACCGGAAATGTATTTGCAGTACTAGTATTCATCGTCGACTGTTAGCTACTCAGGAATTTTATAATTATCGTCGCCTCAACCGCCAGCGATCTACGCGTGACCATGGCAAGGTGGAACCATCAGGGATTTCCTGATCAAGTGTTAGGCACTAGGTAATATTAGCTTCCTGGTTCTCACTGGATAGTCTCAAGGACCTGAGCCGTCCGCTGGTATTACTCGTTGTTCCTTTTGATTCCTATGGAGAGAAGGGAGATGAAGCCAGCTTCGGGGATATTCATGCAACCGGATATGGTAAGTAGTATTTGTAAAGCACATCGTCGATACTGGCCGATGTCAGAGTCCGAGTCGCCAACCTATCAATCACTGTGTACTCGTGTCAGTCGCATATAGTCGACGATGCTGCTCAGGCTGAGGTTGTACTGAACTGGTGACGACGTGTCGCGCAGGATGAAATCGGGGCTGTCGCCAAACCCACGTCTCAGAATAGCCAATAGCCACTTGTCCACTGGGAAGTTGCTCACGACACGATGGCGTGATATCGTCTCATCCCCTAAGATTTGCATGACTGTCATGATCTATCAGCCACTATGTGCCACTGCAGCTCACCGCATAATCCCCGTCAAACTCGCTCGCTCGTCCCTTAAAGGCTTTCCTCAGGTGTTGTAGTTTCCACTCACAGATATCCAGTTCAACCAGGAGATAGAAAATGGCCAACACACCCCATGGCGGAATCCTCAAGGTATGTTATCACACTTTCTACACCCCAAGGCTCAAGCACTCATCTGACAATGTATGACTTGTTAGGACCTCGTCGCCAGAGACGAGCCAATATCCAGCAACCTCAGGGAAGAAGCTGGGAAGCTAGGGGACATTGTCCTCACAGAGGTCAGTATCCGTTAATTTACACTTTTAGACTCCATCACTGATTACGTCTTGATCTACCTTGACAGCGTCAACTGTGCGACCTGGAGCTAATCCTCAATGGTGGTTTCAGCCCTCTTGAAGGCTTTATGAACGAGAGCGACTACAACAGGTTCATATTCTCGACTCCCTCTCTTAGTTACAAAGCTCACTACCAACATACAGCGTCATTGATACTCTCCGATTATCCGATGGAACCCTCTTTCCCATGCCCATTACTCTCGATGTCTCCTCCGATGACATTGCCCGCCTTGCCATAACACCTGGCGCCCGCCTGACTCTCCGTGACCCGCGCGATGACAACCCGCTGGCTATCCTCACTGTAGACGACGTCTACACGTATGACCGTGTAAGGGAAGCTATTCAAGTCCTCGGAGCAGACGACCCAGCCCATCCTTCTGTCGCATACCTCCGTACCCGCGTTAAGGAATACTATGTCGGAGGCAAGGTCCAAGGCATCCAAGCTCCTTCACATTTTGACTACGTTGCTCTCCGATGTGCGCCCTCATCTACTACTCTGCTTTGATGACCTTGTCTGACATATCTGCTAGATACCCCGGCCGAGCTACGTGCCCACTTCAAAAAACTCTCATGGCGCAGAGTCGTGGCATTCCAGACTCGTAATCCCATGCACCGCGCTCACCGCGAACTCACAGTTCGCGCTGCACGCCAGCGCCAAGCAAACGTCCTTATCCACCCCGTAGTCGGTCTCACCAAGCCTGGAGATGTGACCACTATACCCGTGTCCGCGTGTACGAGGCTATCATGGCCAAGTATCCCAACGGAATGGGTCACCTCGCACTCCTCCCCCTCGCCATGCGTATGGCTGGTCCACGTGAGGCAGTTTGGCATGCCATCATCCGTAAGAACTTTGGTGCGACTCACTTCATTGTTGGTCGTGACCACGCCGGTCCCGGAAAAAACTCGCAAGGAAAGGACTTCTATGGCCCATATGACGCACAAGAGCTTGTCGAGAAATACAAGGACGAGCTCCAGATTGAGATGGTGCCGTTCCAGCAGATGACCTACCTTCCTTCGACCGACGAGTACCAGCCTATTGACGAGGTCCCTGCGGGCGCACAGACTCTCGACATATCAGGAACTGAATTGCGCAGGCGTCTAAAGACCGGCGCACCCATCCCTGACTGGTTCAGCTACGAGTCAGTACAAACCTATTCTCCGCATTGATTACTATTCTTACGCGGTTTTTTTGTATAGCGCTGTCGTCCAGACGTTGCGTGAAAGTTACCCACCTCGCAATAAGCAAGGCTTCGTCTTGTTCCTCACGGGCCTCTTCAACTCTGGAAAGGAAATTATAGCCAAGGCTCTCCAAGTTGCGCTGAACGAACAAGGCGGCCGGAGTGTTTCTCTCCTGATCGGCGAATCTGTTAAGGGCGACCTAAATCCCAAGCTGGGTCTCACGTCAGAAGAGAGGCATGAGAACATCCAGCGCATCGCTTTCGTTGCAGGCGAGTTGGCACGTGCTGGCGCTGCTGTTATCGCTGCACCCATAGCTCCCGAGGAACGCTCAAGGGCACTTGTCAAGAACACTGTCGTGTCGAACGGTGGCGCAGGAGGCAACTTCTTCCTTGTTCATGTAGCGACACCGCTTGAGCACTGCGAGAGCACAGACAGACGTGGTGTGTACGCGCAGGCAAGGAGTGGTTCCATCAAGGGCTTCGTTGGTGTCGATATCGAATACGAAATACCGGGAAAGGCTGACCTGGTCGTGGATGTTACATCCCAGAATATCCCTAGCATAGTCCATAGTACGCGTCGCATCTTTCTTCGCCTTCAAACCGTTTACTAACGACACATTTCCTTCAGGTATCATCCTCCTGCTGGAAACGAACTCTTTGCTTTAACGTAGTATATGTTTAGTGGATGGAAATTGCAGGAAATAGAAACGCAAAACCTGTGGTTGTAGCTGATATCACATCTGTATAATAAGTCTAATACCAGACCTCAACGAGCTTGTTGTTAGAAGCTGAAGGAAGAACTCGTTAAGGTGGGATGACGGGACCAGTGACTGTCTGTACATGTAAAAATGTGTAAACATGTATATTGTTAACCGAGCGTTGGGGTGTGGGGAACACTTCAAATTCAACATCTCTTGACAGCTCTTCAGTGTTCACCTCCTTCCCCACATTCAGCCATGTTATCTCTGGTCCGGCGAGGACCGCGTTTGTTCGGCCGTCTGTCAAGTGCCTCCGTTTCTTATCGATCATCACCCAGCAGCATTCCTTCTCGTCTTGTACTATCGACCTCAACTATACGGGCCATGTCAGTCCACCACGGAGAATCTGCTATTCGCCCCGAGCCCGACAAGGTCATCAAGGACATTGCGGACTACGTTCACAACTACAAAGTCACTTCGGATCTTGCATTCGAGACTGCGCGTCTGTGTCTCATCGATACCATTGGCTGTGGTCTCGAGGGCTTGCGTTTCGAAGGATGCACCAGGTTGTTGGGACCGGTCGTCGAAGGAACCATTGTGCCAAATGGTGTGTTCTGCGCAATATATAACCAGTGGACATGGCAATGACTCTCTCAATAAAGGTACCAAAGTTCCCGGAACTGACTACCAGCTGGACCCCATCCGTGGTGCCTTCAACATCGGCACCATGATCCGGTACTTGGACTTCAATGACTGTTTCCTTGCTGCAGAATGTAAGGCTCTCTCCTCTTTACTTTACAGTAATATCCCCGCCGCTCTCCTCACGTTCATGCTATGCACTACGTGTCCTCTCGCCTTCGTACTGAACGCCATGTATAGGGGGCCACCCATCGGACAACCTCGGAGCAATTCTTGCGGTTGCGGACCACTTGGCTCGTCAAGGACAACCACTGACAGTCCGCGACATCCTCGAAGGCATGATAAAGGCACACGAGATTCAAGGTGGCCTCGCACTCCTGAACTCGTTCAACCGTGTGGGCCTCGATCATGTCGTCCTCGTCAAGGTGGCCAGTACCGCCGTCGTGTCCAAGCTCCTGTGAGTCTTCCCTCCTGATCTAATCCTTTCTGAACGAGGTCTCTAATTGCTGTTGTAGGGGCCTGTCACATTCACAGACCATCGATGCCATCTCCCAGGCATTCGTGGACGGCCAGTCACTCCGCACGTACCGTCACGCGCCCAACACCGGACCTCGCAAGTCCTGGGCTGCTGGTGACGCGTGCTCGCGTGCCGTGAACCTCGCACTCCTCGTAAAGAAGGGCGAGCTCGGCCTTCCATCCGTGCTCACCGCCAAGACCTGGGGCTTCTATGACGTTTTGTTCAAGGTAAACATCTCACACGGAGTTCCATGATCTTAACGCTGACTTTGGGGCGACACGCCACGCACAGGGCAAACAATTCGAGTTCCAGATGCCCTTCGGCTCTTACATCATGGAGAACGTCCTCTTCAAGATCTCATACCCCGCCGAGTTCCACGCTCAAACTGCCGTCGAAGCCGCACATACCATCTTCGCGCAGCTGAAGGCGATGGGCAAATCCTCGGACGACATCAAGAGTGTCCGCATCCGCACTCAGGAAGCTGCCATCCGTATCATCGACAAACAAGGACCCCTGGACAACTTTGCTGACCGAGAGTAAGTGTCGAGCTCTCTTCCCCATTCCGTGTTGCAGGTGATGACGACGATGGCTTTCTTCTCTGCCACATCTAGCCACGCGATCAGCTACATGGTCGCATACCCGCTCATTTTTGGCGAGCTCACGTCCGAATCGTACACCGATGTGTCCGCCGCCGACCCCCGCATTGACGCCCTGCGCGCCAAAATCTTCTGTGTGGAGGAGAAGCCGTTCTCCGTTGACTACCACGACCCTTCCAAGCGCTCCATCGGCAACGCGCTCCTGGTCGAGTTAAACGACGGTACCGTCCTGGACGAGGTTGTCGTCGAGTACCCCGTCGGACACAAGCGCCGCCGCGAGGAAGGCACTCCTCTCTTGCTCGACAAGTTCAGAAGACATATTTCGTACCACTACGACGCAGAGCACCAAAAGAAGTGAGTCGGGCGTTCTTTCTCGAGGAGGTCGAGCCACTGATCGACTGACGAATTGCTGCGATCGTAGGATATTGGCCACGGTCTCTGATGCCGAGAACTTGTCCAAACTTCGCGTGGATCGGTTCACTGACTTGTTCGTGAAGCAGTGAGCTAGTTCATTCTGTTGTTGGTACCATTGCAATTCGACACCTCAATTACTAAAGTGATGATGCCGTTGACGTGGATGGGGTGAGATCGTAATGCCTGATGCTTCAAGCTGGCTTTCAAGCTTCCAGAGCGCCAGCTCAGAAAACGATCTCATATGATCACAATAAGTCATAATGTCAAGTAATTTCCCGGGCTGCGCCCAAGTACAAGTGATCCAACGCACAAGGGAACCAGTGATTGTATACAGTACAGTAATACCCAACCAGACAAATGAAAACTCGACACGTGGATTCGAACCCGAAAATGGACAACATCTCAACCTACAAGTCCACGCGCCTGTGCTCTCCCGGTTCGTATCCGCAGGTCTCTTGAACTTCTTGTACCGATGTTTCTTATTATGTCCATGCTGATTCCTCCTTTAGGCTGTGCATGATACCCGCTACCCTGGCCCCGACCCGTCGTCTCCTTTTCTTTGACTACAGGGAGCCGAACTTTAGCCGGGGAAGTCCCATGATGATGGAGTGCAGAAGATGGGGTCCCGTAGTCGACTTCGAATTTCACCGGACCTGGGCTAGGCGTCCTCAGCGCCGCCTGGGCACTGACCGTGGGCACTTCGAGAGAGTACTGGTGGCGTCCGTCCGTCCCGCCACGAGCCAAAACACTATGCTGGTGCTCAGCGGCAACCTCGGCTTGCGACCTCGACGGAGACGACGACATTTCCAGCATAGCAGCTATCTTCTTCGGGCACTGACGAGAGCTGGCATTGCATGAGACGCGTGAGGGGCTACCGAGCGTCGGTTTTGGTATGAGATGCCGTGGGATCGCGATTGTGGCGATTCCAGAGAAGAAGGCGTATGGACTACTGGGGATTGGTTAGTAACCGGGCCTAGACCTGCTAACCCTCGATTTATAGCAGACACGACGGGAGGCATAGGTAGGGGAACTGATTGGGGGGGCAAGTGATTCGTAATTGCAGACAAGGATTGGAGTTGCTGAAGATAACTTGCTAGTGTGCTTGAAGGGGACGAGTTGTGTCGGAATGCTGCAGACGGGCTGACTTTTGGTGTAAATTGAGGGGTCTGGTTTTGGGGGAGTCTTGTATTGGTATCAAAAGCGGTGGCATGATTGAAAGGTTGTCGAAGATACTGCGAGGTATAAACACTGGATCCATCTTTTTGCAAGGCAAAAGAGCTCGGAAGGTCGGTAGAACCAGCCACGCTCGGAGACAGCGTCGAGGAATGAGCCGAATAAGGGGAAATGTGAAGACCACTGAGGAGATGAGGAATTAGGCGGCGTTGGAAGAAAGTTCTGTTGTTGGGTCTTCTGGTTCTGTGGGGCTTGTCTATACACATGCTCCTGGCGATATTGCTGGACGAGTTCACGCGGATTGTCTCCTTCCTGAGCCGATCGGTTCGTTAGCCCGTGACTCAACGAAAATACGAGGGTACGGCTGCCGAATCCGTGAACAGAGGCCGGGGGAATAACTGGTTCGAGACCTCTTGGGTAGGGATCGATGTCGGCGGCCGAGTCCCTAAGTGCCTGTCGAAGGAGGGCGAACTGCCATTCCAAGATACGGCTGTCGTCAACTAAAGGCACGATTGACACTGTTCGCGAGATTGTCGGGACTACCCAGATTGTTCGATAACGACTGTCCTTCGATCCAGGGAAGCCCAGAGATCGCATCATCGTGGGTTTCAACATCAGATAAAGCCTTATTCGGAGGAGCGCTCCGTTTGTCGGAAGGGGATACCCTCCGACTGTGTTCGACCGGAAGTGTTCGACTTCCTGTGACTCTTATTCGGGGAGGCAGTGGTTCGGGTCCAAATTGGCGATGGGAGGAACGATATGCGTCTTCTTTTGCAAACGTGACGGTGCATGGTTCGGCCCATGCGAGGGAAACCTTCGAGGATCATCGGAGCCAACGGACAGGCCCTCAGGGCGAGGCTGATTATGTGGTAGATCGTCTGGACCTAACCCCCAGATCATCCGCGAGACGTTGTCAGACTCCTCAATAATCGTTCCCTCAGCACCACTACGAGAGCATTGATGCTTGCTTTATTGGCTAAAAATGCGTGACTCACGATGGACATCTAGCATATGGCAAGGACAGAGGTCCATGGAGAGCGGGTATCGGCCGAGGGGGTGAATTGGTCCAGGTAACCCAGTCTACAACAGTTGAGATGTATGTCTGCGGGTCAGCAACTCGGGTGTATGCGCTGAGCTAACCTTGGTCCCCGATAAGTGGTTCCGGTGAATATGTTCTACGCGAAAATCCGCCTGGAAATTGGACACCGGGGCCGCTGTCCAGAAGCGAGTCCGGAGACGATGGAGGTGACGGTGTTTGAGGAACATCTGACGGTGCACAGAAAACGCGGACACGTTCGCGCCTTCCACTATACGACACAAAGGAATCCTTGGCTGCCTCAGAAGGAGATCCAAATAATTCGACAGATGGTCCCAGGACAGGCCTGATGCGATCGGGCATCGAAACGACTCGCATACCAGGGCCGTTATTACGCACAACAGAAGTTTCCCCCTCGTTTTCTGGCATCGATATAATACGCCTGTTAGCTATTCCACATCCGGGGTATCGGCCTTCCAAGGCCTGTTTACGTTTGGGGAGATGTGAGAGCAGGTTGGTGGGACTTTCCGGTGGTACAGAGTGGTTATATGCGCCGTCTGTCTGAGTGAACGACGGGGTTAAAATCGATGCGTGACCCTCGAAAGAAGCTTCGGCGGGTGTTGCTTGAATGCGTGGGATGCGTGTCGCAGTTGTCACGACTAGTACTACAGCGGGGTCGGCAAGCGGTGAGATCAGCATGTTGCTGTCGTTTCCCGTCTGGACTGCACTATCTAAGTGTTCCTTAATTACCCTCATTCTCAATCGCTGTAGGTAGAAGTAGAAAGAATGTATGGAAGGGAAGACGAACGACGAGCAAAGATGAACCAAGCAAGTAAGATATTTCAAGGAAGGTGAGATATGGAATATGTTCAAGCTCCGAAACTCGGCAATGGCACATGTACAGTCCCGCCTTTATTAGATTCACCTTGAAGCAACTCATTCATGGCTAGTAGGAAATAGTGACAGCTGCTGAGCTTGGGCCAAGCGCTTAGCGACGTGCCAGACCTTCGAAGCGTGGTACAGTAAGTTAGGAGGTGATCAGATATCCGATAATATTCGTGAAATGAACCCGTGCATCACGGAAAAAGAGGGGTCCGAGTTTACATGTCTCCTGATACATACATAACAATTCAACGAGATATGTACAACACCCGAGTGAGTGAGTGAGTGGGTGAGTGGGTGGGTGAGTGAGACCATAGTAGGAATGCGAGTGCTTGATTGTCGCATAGGACCGACTGGCGACTGTTCCTCGGGTCATGTGGGGGCACGGAAATAGCCGTGTTGTGATGGCTGTGCAGGCGGTGTGATCAGACTGGTCGTTGAGACTCAGTCTCAGTAACCTTGCCAAATTCCCATCCACCCCCCTGGTCGTCTAGTGTAAAGCATATCCACCTCCCTCGACTCATTCTGTTCCCTATCCTTCTCGTCGTCGTCCATGTCATAGTCAACAGGCATGATCATTCCCGACGAAGACGACAGTCAGAAGATAAAGGATCCCCCCGTCGCTATCCCATCAATCCGTTACCCTGAGCGCGCGGCAGGTCGTCGTACTCTGAGTCCTTTACCCGACTATGAAACCTCGCAAGCATTGGCTTTTGCTGGCTTCAACGATTCGCAAGTCACACTTTTCAAACCGCCCGCACGACGACGCCTCGTCGACTCTCGCTTCTGGAGAGCCGCTCTAGCTTCTCTCGCTGTCTACGTCTTTCTCACCGTTGTCGTCGGCGTCCCAATCATCGTTACTGTGCGCATTCTCTTTTCATTCGCTCTGCCCCTCGTCCCAACTTCATTTCATAGCAGAAACAACGCGACGATCAGCAAAAATACCCATACAACTCACTAACTTATGCCGTTCCTTGGCCCAGTAAAAACTCTGCCACGTATTATTCCGGAAACATCAACAACATCTCAAGTCCCATCCAAGCTGGAGTCATCCCCGTGTGCAATAACTGGACAGAAGTGGCTTTGCTTGGGGATATGACTACCTTTGAATCATGGTACGTCGATGCGTACGACCCGACTTCAGTTTACAAGCTTAGTGATCGGTTGTGAAACCGTCTCGCCGTGCATTTATCCAGGGCGGAACACCAAGTTTCCTCAAGCGGAGAATTCAGCCTGACTTCAAACGCATCATACTATGACGACTTCGGTCTCGTTCAGGGTGAATTCTACGCCGGCATCAATCCAGACGCGACAGCTCAAGAAGCGGTAATATCAGTCCACATGCAAGCCTCCTCTCCCGATGTTTTCACCCGAACTTTCGTTTGTTTTGCTCTCGCCGACAACTTCACTGACCTCTCTCTTTATGTCTGTCGTCCATGCTTATCTTTGCCATTTGGGGCGACAGGACTGATCGTCATTCACAGGTTCCGGACAATCTGACTTCAAAAGATAATATCCTGTACAATATCTCCCTCCTCTTTCCGCAATCCCCATCCACCGTTACCAGCTTCTCCACGTTTCTACCGATGTTTGATCAATTGTTTGGGTCGTTCGATGATTTTGTGACTTTCAAGAAAGTCTCTATCGAAGGGCCTGTCTCCCGCATAACCGTTGATGTTAGTGATTCCAAAATTTTGGATGCCAAATTTACGACGATAACTGACCCGGAACGATCACACAGTCGCTACAGGCCAAAAAGATACTGGTAGACACATCACTGGAACCAGTCACAGGGTCGTTCAGCGCCAGTGACTCACTTCTAATCAGCACTATACTAGCGTAAGTCCAATCAAGAACCACCAAGTGGAGCATACTCACGCGTGCCTGATTCGCCTCCAACAGACCCATTACCGCGAATATCACGCTGTACAATGATCCAGACTCGATGTTTCCTACTTTCCTCGACCTTACCACAGGGAATAGGTAGGTCCTTTGTTCATCTTCGACCTCCATCCCCTCTGACTTGTTGGCTCCCTTCTACATAGCAATCTGACTAGTGATATCACCGTACTGGCTCCTAACGAAGATCCCCCACAGCGAAATAACTTTGTCATCAACATCCGCACCTTTTCCGGCTCCCTGACCACCACCCTCGTGCATGACCCCTCCTCTCCACCCACATCCATCAAACTACGTACCGAAAACGACTTAGGTCCATCCAGCGTCACCCTTGACAAGCTCTTTGAAGGCTTGTTCCAAGTCACAACGAAACAATCTGCTGCAGTTGTCAACCTGGGCGACGCGAGTGTGGAGGATCCTTGGGGTTCTGGGACAATGAGGAACCTGGACGTGGATTTTGATTCGGTTGCAAGAGTATATGGGTGGATTGGGTGGGGAGCCAGGCCACCATATTGGAGTGTGGATCAGCTAGCGCAGGTGATGGTTGATACGTCACTTGCTAACGCAACGTTATCTTTTCTGGGGTGATAGGGTGTTTGGATAGAAGGAGGGAGATCGGCTGGTGCATCTTTTGGGATACTTGCCGGCTGATCGTTCCGTATACAATCAATCTACCCTCGCGGACGATAAGGGGACGCCATGGTATCTTGGCATGGATTAGCTGGATTGGTTATCGGTTGACTGGTGGTGGTGACTTACTCTCCCATTCATGCCTCGCCTTTCCTTTGACGCACACGTCATCCTTTCGTTCAGCTATTGAGTTATTTCATTCGAGACCCACTGGCATGGCATGTGTAATATTGGTATTTGCATTCTGTACTATCGTAAAGTAATAGATGGACTGGTGTTGCATTGATAAGCTTCGTCACTGAGCCAGTGAAAAGCCTGAATCATGTCTCGAATCACCCTCCCTTGTGATCATTCAAACCTCCTCCTCCCCATCCTCCCATACCCTACGATGCCTCACTAGCGGTACGACCATCACGTCATCGGCGTCCTCATCCCTCGGTGGGCCCATGTTTCGCCAACAAGGTGCACAGAATAAACATGGGCTTTCGCCGAGACGCATGTCCCCTACGATAGCGAGCACCGCGGGGACTTTGGAACAAGCTCTGCAGACCTCGGAGAGGGCTGGCGTTATGTGGAGGGTAAGGGGGTAGCCGGAAGGTGGGTCAGACGGGTGAGGGAGTCTGTGAAAAAGCATTTGAAAACCGAACGACAATAATAAGCCAGAGAGAGAGAGAGAGGGAGACCACACACCTGATCTGATCGACGACAACGAAATGCTCGCAGTTTCCTTGATGGAGCATCCAGTACGGCTGGTTAATCCGGGTGGTGAGCGATGCGAAAGGTGTTTGGCCGAGGGAGGTTGGCGACTTGGTGATCTGGGGTCGTTTTCCCGCTGGGAGCGTTTGGAGGTGTGAGAGGAGCTTGCTGTGCGGAGGCAGATTGTCAGCTGGGAGGTCCGTCGAGAAGGCTGGGTATATGTACGTACTCTGCATAGTCTTCACCAGGCCTGCCGTCTCCGTAGACGACACCCTCGATGAGCAATAGACACCCCTCGTCAGTGTGCGCACCGTCATCTTGGCCCCGTTCTACAGTACCGTATGAATACCCATGCACGTCGCCCTCGCCACCGACTTGCTCGGCCGGCATCTCGCTCGAGTCGCAGGGAATCGAGCGGATGAAATCCGCAAGGGTCTGAGAAGCGAGTACAGCGTGTTGGGACAGGCGAGTGAGCTGGCTATGAACCCAGGGCACACGGTTGTGTACCGTGAGCGTGATGAGAGCGTCTGGGGCCCCATGGACCGGGGAAGTGGGAGACGGACTTCGACTCCGTAGGGAGTTCGGGGTTGAGCTGCGGCGGAGGGATTGATGGGGTGGTGAGGAAGGTGTGTTGTTGGATAACGTTCCGTGCCCCGATTTCTTGATGGACCTGAGTGCGTTAAAGTCTGAGTGCTTGGACGTGCGCATAAACAGAGCAGATTCCTTCGGTAGTCTGTCCAGCAATGGGTTAAAAATGTGCTGGAAGAGGTTCACTAGAAGACGTACCCCCAACAGCTAAGAGAGATAGCGTCCAGTTTCTCTTGTAGGGCGCGAACCTCTGGATCAACCTCATTCGATTCAGGGACGGGCAGACGTTTGCGCTTGCGCCCCTTCGGGGCAGGTGGGTTATCTTGGCCAAGAACGGCGTTGACGGCGGCGTCATGCATGCGATAGAGATGCGCTGAGAGTATCGGGTTATTCCATACCTCCTCGACGGTGGCTTTTAGTTCGGCCACGCTGTCCTGGGCGTTAGCACACCACCCATATCCAAATGACTGAGAGATGGAGCGTACCTTGCAGAACATTCTTCGTCAACTGCCGCTCGTTCGTCTTCAGAAAGCTGTTCCCAGCTGGGGTAACTGACTGCCGGTGCACCGTCTGCTGAGGGGTTAAGACGCACAGCAGCAGCGTCGTTGAGGAACTCAGTGATGGAGATAGGTTCTGATGGAGGGCCGAAGAAGGAGTCGTACCCTCGGGTGATGTCGACGCTCATGGATTCAGAACGATGCTGACACGAGTGGCTGAACTCAAGCGGATTGGATATCCCAAATGATCGAGTTGGTAAGTTACCATAGCTCTGAGCCTGGTTCGACTAATTAGAACACAATGCTCTCCTCCAGGAGCACTCTCGCCTGTCGAACGCTGTTAATGATGAAATGTTCTACGTTATTGATGTCGGTCATTCAAAATCTTGGACTTGATTCAGAAGCACCAACTGCGTAACTTGAATATCTACATACACACTGCCTAGGCTGAGGGTCCCGGTCACTACTGGACGAGCCATGGCAAGGGAGATCGGCGCGGATTCCGTGTGCCAGGTGTGAATACGAAGGATTCCCACTGGCAGTGGCCACGTTGAAGCGCCTCAATGGTCCTGTGACACGTAACTGAACGGTGATTATAATAATATCTGATTCCCCCACTTTATGATCGGGTTTAACTTAAGTTACCATCCAGAATTTGGAAGGTGGACTCACCAGTCAGAATCACTACCGCTATGCCATTAATGACAGCGTTGGCTTCCGAGTCTGTTTGCCAGGTCCAGGACTCGATGCTCAACTGGAACTGGAAGGATCATGAGCATGACCTCGTGGTTTCGAGTTCTGCGAGAGGCTCGTGACCACATAATCAGCTTGAAACCCACCGATCGAAACCTCCCCGCAGCGTCAGACTGTACTCCCCCTGCAGTCTCCGTTGGATCCGAGGAGTAGGTAATATGAGGATATTGTACGTGATGCATGATGCATCATTGCTCGCTTCGAATCCAACACAAACAACATTTAAAGGGTCGCTTTTACACCAAAGATGGCACCTCGCAAATAACCATGCTCATGATACGCTTTGGGCTCCCTGGCGTCCTTGCGCTGGTTTCTGCTGCATACGCCAATGGATCCAGAACTACGTCGGGAGTCCCACAAGGGAAGCGTACGAGCGTTTCTAGTCCATCATACTCGATGAACGTGACAGACTGCCCAGGTGCGTTGTCCCACCTCTGAAAGCGAGTGACGTGCATCAAGCCGCGTACCTAGGTTATACTCTGAACTCGTTGGTGGAATCCGGGAAAGGGTTGACTGCACAGCTCACGTTGGCTGGCCCCCCTTGTAATGCGTTTGGGCAAGATATTGCAGAGCTAACGATTGAAGTTATCTACCAATCATCAACCACGTATGTCCACTGTCTTATTTCGGGTCTCGCCATGACTGCTCACTGGTGCCAGGCTTCACGTGAAGATATCTGACACTGCAGGACAGCAGTTTACCATCCCAGAGTCCGCCGTCGCTGGGCCCTCTCCACCGACCGAATCGTACACGAATACTTCCGACCTAGTGTTCAACTACGAATCTTCCCCTTTCGCGTTTTGGATTACTCGTCGAAACGAACCGGATGGGATACCATTGTTTGACACCAGGATTTCTACCAGATCCATGGTTGGGGCGCGGATTACATGTGGCCTTCCGTACGTTTGTTTCGCTGCACGCACACCCTGTGGAAAAGCCTGATAACTAGTTATTGATTGTCAGTTGCAATTAACGGACGGAAGAGTTGTGCAATCGGGCTGTTATGCAGTCTATCCCGGCGTTCGCACCGTTCTTACAGGAATTCATAACACCTATGGGCCATCCCACAAGAACCATACCGCTGGCCAGCGTCGCAAGGTGCCTCACGCACCGCCATTGCCGTCCGTTACGCCACTCCTCCCTACTTGGGTACGGTGAGGCCTTTAAATTAATATCATCAGATGACTGATCGTCTGAAAGGTTACACGTCTCGCTAATGCCTCCATTTCCAACAAGGGCAGGTTTGTTTCCCCTTTATTGGTAGCGGCTCTTCCTTGTTCTACGTTTTCCCTGACGATTCCCTATATTTGTGTCTTGTGCACATTCTATTGGATGTGATTTGTTTTTTTTTTATACTAGTCACCCTTGTCTTTTCAACCCGGGGTGCACTTTACTACGGTTTGACGGTATTGCTTTTATGCTCATTACTCGCCACTTTTTTTTTTCTGAGCGATCACCCTATATCAGGCAAATATGCTCCACATCTTTTTATATCAGGCATCTTTCTAGGACGGGGGGAGCGTGGGGTAATTTGGCCGACTGGTTATATATATATATATAAATATATATATTATTCTCTTCTCTTTGTTAACGGCTATCTTGTGTTTCACATTACACCACTTCTCGACGCTCCACTCGGACATATCAATGTGCACATCCGTTGACAATTCGGCCTCTGCTTCTTGCGCATCAGCAGCCTGCATATACGATCTACGGAGACGTAAGGGGAGGGGCCGTACTCCCTTGCCTCGTTCTCATGTGAGGCTGTTGCTGTGATATCATTCTGGTATTCGCGTATCTCGACGTATTGTGAAATCAGTCTTTCTCTCCCAACGCCAGAACGAACGGTGACATTCCCAGGCTGCGTGCGGGTGCCCTCACCATCACAGGCAACAACGGGCGTACGAAGTCGGATCCAAGTTGGCAACGATTTCGATTTTGGGCGTCGAAAACGAGCTCTGTACCGTGCAAAGGGCAAGAGCTGAGAGATGGATGGAATTACACCGCTTCTACAGAGGAGCTGGTTTTGGTCCAACTTGGGCGATTGGCTTGGGGAGGATACGATAGTGTCCTGGAAGTGAGGGACGGAACGGAACGCGCTCGACTGGTCCGTTCCCTTATGCGAGGTGGAACTCGCTTCTTCCACGGTCAGCACATCTCAT